>CM060863.1:41555108-41665280 GCA_030737845.1 Acorus calamus | reverse complement strand
AATCCTACTGTTTTATTATATCATATTGCATATCTTCTTATAAGTGCCGTATCAGATACTAGTGCACATCTCCCTTACCCGGATCAAAAGTCATTCTACCATCAAAAGACAACCATATGCAAATTGAATAATAGACAAAAATTTGCTAATTAAACATGATTTATCAGGATCCCAATGGCAGAAATACCTTCCGTACCGCATAATAAGAGTACTGAAAGTGAGAAACAAAAACTTTACTCAACATGTAGTGGTGAGTTACACACTCTCAAACCACTGTTCAAGGAAAATGTCTAAATATATGGATAATATAGAAATCCAACTTGCACTTGAGATCAATTTACTTTGATGATATTAATTCTACTATTAAACCTCAAGGCGACATCCAGCCTAAACATCTGCATGGATAACACTTAAAATGAAAAATATTCATCTTGGTAGACACGGAGAAAATCATAATAAACACTAATATATTAAAAGATGCCTCTTATCTCATATCCTCATTCAACAATTCTTGAAAGGTCATTGTATAGGATCTTAGACCAAAAAAAAGAGGGAAAAAAGGAATAAAAATAGGTGAAAATGCACATACTTTCCAATGCAGATATATCAATGTAACAAATCATTTATATAAAAGATGCTTCGACCTGATGCTTAAGGGAGTACAGGAACCTGCACCAGGATGCATGTGATAGTTGAGATTGGACATATTGTTGTAGTGTAGACACAAAGTGATTGACCCGTTGCCTGAAAGAAATAAAAGGAGGGAAAGTACAAAAAGTGTCAGGATTATTGACATTTTAGTTAGCTGGAAAAAACAGATTTAGTAATAATAGATGAGACTACAATTTGTCAAATACATACAAAGTACTCATATATAACTTAATCTAGGTTGCACTAATATATCATCAAACAAAATATGTGTCAAAGTCCAAGCTTATAGCATTTGTTAGCAGCATGAGGTTTTGAACAATATTGATGAGCAAAGATAGCAGCATGAGGTTTTGAACAATATTGATGAGCAAAGATAGCAGCATGAGGTTTTGAACAATATTGATGAGCAAAGAGTGCATGATTTGCTACCTCAGATTATGCCAGCAAAAAGAATGAAGTTACAGGCAATCTAAGCCTTATTTGTGACATGTAAAAAACTAAAAAATAATATTAAAAAAAAACATCAAAGTATCTATGAGGTTACAACTAGGACCAAAAGAAGATAGCAAGTGACTAATTAATAAACCTCAGTTTCAACAAGGTATTAAACTTCATATCCTGATGCCCCCGTCCTTGCTTCAGACCGATCAAACATTGAGCCTGTCAATGAAATGGAGGTCCGTAACTTTTGTTGGCACATACAAAATTATGGGTGAAAAAATAAGGAAGCCCAACTTCAAAGAAGAAGACATAGGTAATCAGTGAAATCAAGTTTGCATTCTACAAATACTATCCACATAAGTAAAACAACAAGCATAAATAAATGCTAATTTCAAGTCATAACGAAAAAAATAGAAATAAAAAATGCATAAAAAAATGACCCCCATGGCATCAGTATTTTAACAAAAGATGTTTTATATGCAGGGACAATGGATATCATAGATTGTTACTTTCAAGTATCGCACCAAGCATGACAGGATCTCTCACCGGTTAAACAGTTACTATAAGAAAGAACATCTCAATTTACAGTATATGGCCTTAGACTGAAACCTTATCTGAGAAACAAGGTACACTTAAACAGTTTGTGGTCTTATTTCAGAAGTAATATTTCAGTGACATTAGAAGCACAACCATCTTGCATAACTCATCATGCTTCAAAGACATTTGGACCCCTGTAACTAGGCAACCCCCCTCATACACACAAAAAAAAAAGGATAACCACACTCAAGGCCCCCTCTCAACGGCCATTTTTTACTAACCATTGGTTGCGGCCATGTGCAGCATGCAACCATATACCGGACAACGAAGGCACATGATGTGCATGTGCCACCACCCATGTATGCCTATGGAGTGCGGCTGGACTTAAAATTATGTGCATGACAGTTTTTTTATTTAATGGAAGGTAGGTTCTATAAACATTGTTATACCTTCATTGAGTCCATGATGTGTGCTTATGGATAATCTCTTGCGAGTTAATCTTTGTCATAGAGAGGATATGATCAGAAGTAATCTGATGCTAATGAGATGAGAGAAGATGAGAAAGGAAACACAACCACTGGTAATATTAATTTTCATTCTTTTTGATAAATTGTTTTCACAGCAAAATAATGAGGCATAGGGCAAATAGCAGAACAAAGAAAAGACAATGCGCAATTTTTGGGAAAAGGTGTGGAAAAATTACAGTCATCCCTACTATACTATGCAACGTTTCAATGTAACGTGCAGTTCGTAAGTGCAGATGGGGTCCAAGCGTGCAATCACACATAAGCATTCGAACATACTCATAGGTTCGTTATTTTATTTTTTAAAACTGTCATTCAAAAGTTGTTCGAATGCCATTCAAACGATGTTCATTCCCAAAGCGCTCATATTTTGACATTCGAACTCGTTCGAATAGCGTTTGAACAATAGTTATTCAATCTGAAATAGAGCAGTAAAAAAAAGTGCAGCTCACATGCGCCGCATGAACTGAAACCGGCAAATAAAAAAAGTGCGGCGCACGTGGCCGCACCTACCGCATATTGATCGCATATGCTTGGCACATGTCAAATCAAATGTGATAGGGGTCCAAAAAGGTATGTGCATTTGCACTTAAAACAATGATACTATGACAACATGTAAGTAAAATCAAGATCAAGTTGATGACTTGGTGACTCCAATTGTGTACTAAAATAAAAAGACAGTTTATGCGACAATAAAAAGAATTCAGGACAACTACAGCAAAACCTATACCTTCGTTGAATGCCATATATCGGTCAATGAACTAGCAGCAAGTTTGACTCGAACCAAAAATCTGAAGATTTCTTCATATATATTTAATGCATCTCGGGTCACAACAATTTTGATCGGCCAATCAACTCTATATCCCAGAGCTAGAAAGTCAAATGCATGGACACCTAGCAATGGTCAAAAGCATTTGTTTAAGTAGGGAATTATTGAGAAAACAACGAGGTAAGCATACAAACTTGTGCATAAGAAATCTACTTTTTTGAGGACTTAAAATATCCAACTTCTCATGTCCTTTAGTGTTTATAAATAGCCTATCCTTGTATTCATCCCTTTCACATGAGGACCTGCACAGTGCCAGATCAAGAAGTCCTTGGATTTCTGAAATTCTTTGGTTTACTTCAAAACTCCGCCATTTCTGGATCAAACATAAATAAAGGATGGAAAACTACAATTACATATTAGAAAAGAAATTGAAAAGAAAGAAATATCTCATTTTCAATTTCCAAGAACACCATGACAAATAATGAATGGTGAGAAATACATGGTGCCAAAGAGAACTGATAAATGAATCAGCCCAATCTCCTAATTCCATGAAATGATAGCGCCGCAAAGCCAACAGATGTTCCCGTAAATTAAATCCTTCTTCCAGCAACTTGATAGTGAAGCCACTCACAAATTTATACCTAAACCAGTTAAGGAGGTCTGCTGAAGGAAAGAATGAGAGCCAGAACTTAAAGAACTTAAATATAAAGATCAATTACAGAGCTTTTAAAAGAGGAAAACATATATTCGATGACTTAAATTTCAAGGTTAAGAAAAAAAACATTTTTAAAACAGTTACGCAAGGGGAAACACAACAAAACAAAACAACTAAAACAGTCATATTCCTGAATCATTGACTAAAATGCACATATTTGATGGTTTACTAGACAGATAACCAATTACAACTATTCACAGTGCTTAACACCATAAAAACATCTCAATCTTGCAAATAGCTTAGGTATTCATATTGTACCTGCAAATAATCTGGCTACAGGAAAAAGAATGTAGATGAAACATTTGATGAGTCCATCACCAATCTGTTCCTCAATGAGTCAAGTGTATCATCTTGATTTGAACAATATTCTACATGCTAATATGCTTAAGAAGTTCATTTGAAGCCACATTTTTAATGCATAACACATTTAACAACATATGACAAGTTGCACATTGAGTATGAGGCGCAAGTCGTGCATATTAGAGAGTAAAGAAACCTAACAAGTCATTGAAAACCTATCCATTCTCATTTGCAAACAATGTTTTCAACCAAAAGGATACTGAAGCAAAATTTCCTGGCGTATACATTTCTCAATGACAATGTCCTGTGGCATATCAAACATCTCCATGCAGTTGTCACCACAATCCGCCCTGGCTACAAAATCATTCCCAGTATGAATCTGTAAAGAGCTTTCCCAATTTGATCCGCCACATATACTGGGAGGATCCTCCGGATTCAGGTCACTCTTTGAATTTCTAGAAGAACAAGAAGATAGAGAACAAGAAACAGATTGATCTGATTGATCAACTAAAAAATCATGATTAGTGTAATCTTCTTTGTCATTTATTGTCGTATGAATTTTGGAATCCATGACATGAGGATCATCAACTTGAATTTCAGAGGCAGGAGAGGCAATCGACCTCATTTTATAAGATTCACAGGGATCCTCAACGACGAAAAATTGAAGCACTGAAGAGAGAATCTTTGGTTACCCTTGGTGTGACTATCTCTGGAGTTGTACATGAAGCTAGTCCAAGTAGCCTTTGACAGCATGGGGTTGACATTAAATGTACGGTGGTTGTACTTGGAGTTCCATTGTCGGTGAATTAAACAATAAGGTGAAGCTCCGTGTGATGCATTCTCGAGAGGAATCCTCATTCCAACAGGTTCAAATTCAGACTTGTCCGAAACAAATGGTTTATTAAAATATGAATCATCTAATTCTATAATTTCCATGTTTTCATTGCCTTGATTGTGGTTACCATCAATGACGCTGTTCAGTTTCTTTTTGTTGAACCTTCTATACATAGTGAAATTTTCTTTTTCCCCATCCATATAGTAGTTGGGACACTTGACGTAAGTAACTTCTGATTTTCCAGTATGTGATTCTTGTGAATGATGGTAAAGGTTGATATTATTCAAGTCCACATGGGTTTGTTGCTGGCGCACAGGACTGATAGAGCATGTGTTTTCATGTTCCCTTTGAAGTATACAGTCTAGTTCCCAAGGTCTCTCAGTTTCAAAAGTTTTGTACAATGCATTACCATTATCTAAACATGTCAACCCTGCATGCTCATCATGCTCTTCATGACTCGAGGAACATTCTGAAGTATCCAAGGGTTCCACCCCACATAACGACTCATCTGACGAACCAGATATATCAGAATCTTCATCAAGAATCCTGAATTCAAAAGAATAGCCAATGAGTGAATTGTAAAGGAAAAGCATAACTCAATTATCAAAATGCAAATCTTCAAGACTTTATCCATGAGAGACCGTTGCTGACAGAATACACAATGAAGAAAAATTTCTGGAAGAGCTGAGTCAGCTGACTTACACATCAGAGAAATCTTTATGTATCTGAGATGTATGGGAAATAGAGCCTTTGTCAAACATAAGCTTATTTGAAAAGCTCGTGCCAATGCCTCTTCTTCTACTGAGAAAATTGGATAGTGTGCCAAAAGCAGTTGCCTAATAAAGTTGTAATCACTGTTACTAGATCCCAGAGCTTAAATGAAGAAAGCATTCAAATAGAAAATGGGGAATCTATATAAAAATGATACCAACTACCCATTAGACCTTGTCCTAGTGAATGAGGTCAGATGAATTAAAAATGATGATTTTTAGATATCTAAGAATATAATATGTACACACTATATAACTATCCCATCAGATTTTGTTTCTGAGCTAGAAACCAATCTTCTTGTTTTCCAACATAAATATCAACCACTTGACCCATTGGTCCAAAACCTCAGCATAACTTAAAAATTGATATAGTGTCAAAAGTTGCTGAGGCAGGAGAGTAAAAGAAAGGATCCTACATTGCGACCAACCTGTCGATATCTACTCAATCTTTTGAAAAGATTTTCAAGCTTCACTTGCAAAGTTGTGTAAATCAATTCCCTCTTGGTTGTCATGGCCTCAATATTTCTCTGTCTGAAAGTTAATGAAAATGAAAAAAAGTCCCGATCGCTCAAAGAGCCACTCCAAAAAGGAAGTACATCTTCTAGATTTGCAGAATCATAAGAGAAACAAATATCTTTTCCACGGCCATGATCTTCAACAGGAGAAATATTGCACATCTCTAGCAGTTTTATAAGTATTTGAAGTTGCTGCCCAGCTCGAAGAAGGGCTGGACAAATGTCTTTCAGAAAACAAGGAACAGAAACTCCATCTCGTTCCTGAGGCTTACACGTACATCTAGTTAGAAATTGTTTAAGGAAAACAGTTAACCAAATTACATTGATACACATATTTGCATTTTGCATACAAAGAGTGTGGGTCCTTCCTTGTGTTGGTGAGTGTACATGTTTGCTTTAAAGTACAAAATTAACAAACATACCTTGCACGATTGTAACAAACCATTAGTGCAGCCAGAAGGTAATTCATCCAAATATTCCACCATAAACTCCTTATGAGGATCATTAATTCTTGCACGATAAATCCATGACTTGATGAAACCACAATATGGTTCACATGAGTGAACAAAAAGAAATTTGAGAAGCGAACTGTGAACTGGGTCTGAATCCTACAAAAAAAAGGGGGTTAGCAAAGACCTCAAGCAGTGTAGTCACAGCCTCACAGGGAAATGCACACAGGCATTTGAAAAGAGTAAAAGACTGATGAAGCACAAGTAAACCGGCCATCAGTCAAGTATGTAGTCTTACTTCAACAATTAGATTACATATTCAGTGGATAGACCATTTGATACACGGATCATTTAAGTATAAAAGGTGGTGCACACACAATAATTACTATCCAAAAGCTACCCTACCAGTATGCTAGTTCCACATAATTCAAGCATATGTCAGATAGGGGAAGAAATAAACAGAGGAAACAGTTTCATCATGCTTACTCGGAGCTGAACATACAAATATGTTAGTAGGTCTGCTCCTCTTGGGAATTTATGAAACTCCAAACTTGTATTAGAAACCAAATCCCCACTGATGAGAGCAGCAGTTTTCGACAAGCAAACATTTCCAAGGGATTCAATCTGACTTCTCAATTCTTTTGTATGCACATAAACTTCCAACAAAGTTACCGAGGAATAGGCGTCTCTCGTGAGACCAACTGCTCCCCAGGATTCATATGACTGTGGATTAACACTATTTGAGGAGCGTCTGAGCTGTGCTGATGCAAATAATGTATTAAGGGCACATATGTATCCTTCTAAAACCCTCCTCACTGCAACAGAAAATGCCTGATTAACGAGGCTGTGACAACCACATCTCTCCAGTTCGCTAACATCAGCTGTCACGCCATTCATTGTTGCCGATTCATCTTTAGAAAATTCATGTACCATCGGGTTTCCCTTTCTCAATACTTCATTTTTACTTCCTCCATCCAAGTGCGGATTTTGAAAATAATCCACAAACTTTTGGAGAAGAAAAACTAAGAGTCCTGATCGACCAAGGGACTTGAGGATATTTCCAAGAGCAGCCGTGCTTGTCGACCGATACCACAGGCTAGGTATCCGATGAGAAGACCGATCAGCTGGAGTGGAACAAAATGTCGTTGAGAGCTTCTCAATGATATCTATGGCCGACTTCGCACCTTGTAGTGCATTCATTACCAGCCTTACCAAGTGTGACTCCTGCACCCGAAAACATAACAAGAAGGCCCATGTTCAGATTTATTAAGACCCACATAAATAAATACTTAAAGAAAAGCAAATGCATCATGACAGATCTTCATGTGAGAATACTTTCTTTGATTCCAAATTTTTTCTTTTCTTTTTTGTTCTGCCAATGCAAATCCCAAATTCAAAGAGTCACAATACAAGAGCATTTCCCAGAAGTGTCACTATTTGATTCATTCCCATAAATTATGAATTTTTATTTCAGAACTTCGATCCCAAATTAGTGAATGTTTATGAGAGGTCCACCCACTTCAAAACAATAGAAATGCGGGAATCAGAGGATGAAAAATGAACATCCAACTATTTTTTATTTATTTTTTTATATCGGAGGGACCCCCCGTGGCTGACCTTACGTCGAGCTGGGAAGCTACCTCCGCTTGTTTGCCCCGGTCCCATGAAAAATTCTTTCGAATAATCGCTAACAAACAAGTGGGTAAGTCAGCGTCAAGACTCGAACACTGGATCTATCGGTAACATCGCTAAGTCCTGAACCGTTGTGCTATGACCACTGGGACTAAAGATATAGTCCAACTATTCAAGGTGTCTAAAGATATAGATATCAATCCAGATTCTCTAAAGTCATCTTATTTAGTTGAGATACATGTGAACTAAAGCAATATTTGGCGTGCAAAAAGTTGAACACGTTCAAGAAATTCAGCAAAACAAAAGGGGCTATTGACATACAGCACAAGATCACAACTTTCCCCAAAAAAAAAATATACAATGAAACTAATAACGCTGATAGAGATCCACGAGAGATCACTCACCGAAACCGTCCATGGGTCGTAAATCGGGGGTCCTCGAGATCCGGATCCGGGATCGGACGGCCGAGAACCGCCGCCATCGCCGCCGCTCTCGGAGGGGATAGATTCCCATGCCTTGGAGGGGAGGATCGGGTCCTCCAGCTTCAGATTCTGAAAAAGCGAATCGATCGTCATTTCTTCTCGTTTTGAGAAGTGAAAATTTTGGAAAAGCATCTAGGTTTTGTCAGTGTCGTTTTTTTTACTTTTATTTTTTCTTCCCGCTCAGTTGTCTTGGGCTTTTTTTTATCAGTTGCAATGACCGGCCCGTAACCTTACGGACCTGGGCCGGCCCACTGATTAGCCGGCCTCACTATCGTTAATTATAATCCACGTTATGCACACATTGAAATAAATGTTATTATATGAAATTATATATTATTAATATATATTTTTTAAATTAAAAAAAATATAATAAAAAAAAATTGCATCGTGATAGTATCATAACACAGGGGCTGTTTTGGGTATCAGCGTTCTAAAAAAACACATCAAACCGACCGATGAAAGGACGAATGAATACCGTTTCGGGGTCATCGTGATGTGAGGCGACAGGCATTACCGTGCAAATAGAGACGATGGAGGTGGTGCCCCCGTCAAGGCCGAGAATGACGTCCCTGCTCCGAGGTTTCTCATGCTCGAAGTCCCAGACCTCTCCGTTCCTGTACCTCTTCATATCCTCTTCCTCTTATAGTAACTCTGCAATGGCGAAAGGGACTGACTGAGATAGGGGAGAGAGAGACTAGATTTTAATAAGGGTCTTTAGGGGGATTCGGACGGCAGTGGTGTCTGGTGACAAAAAGAGATGCTGGATTGGTTGGTGATGTTAAAACCAAAAGGGGTCCATTGAAGATTAATAAAAATTGGGTAGAGGGATGGCAACCGGCCGGGTGTGTTTAACCCGACCCGATCTTTTTTTTATTGGGGCAGATTTGGATTCCATGTCAATCCAAGTAAAAATATAATGGGGGGGTAGTCGATACGGACTTTGATGGATTTCTATGGACATTGTTTAAGTGATGGACTTTTGTAGACTTTGCAGACTTTCACAGACTTTTGTAGACTTTCATAAACTTTTGCAGACTTTCATAGATTGACTCTTATGGACTTTCACAGACTTTTGCAGACTTTCGCAGACTTTTGTAAACTTTTACATGTTGACTCTTATGGACTTTCACAGACATTTGTAGACTTTCACAAATCACTCTCATGGACTTTCACATACATTTGCATACTTTCACAAATCACTCTCATGAACTTTCACAGACTTTCACAGACATTTGCACTTTCACAGACCACTCTCATGGACTTTCATGGACTTTCACATACTTTCACAGACTTTTGCAGACTTTCACAAATCACTCTCGTGGACTTTTAAAGACTTTTACAGATTTTAGCATTCTTTCACAGATTGACTATTTTCACATATGGATTTCTATTAATAAACACAATAATGTTTTTGGATTTAAATAATAAATAAAGAACTCATCATACCCAACATAAAATATAATTTAATATAGTAAATATCATTCTTCACTTATCTTTAATGCATATTGCTAGAATGCCATGATAAAAAATAAGTAATGAAAATAATTGATTGCAACACAAACAAATCCATAATTCTTACATTCATCAAACACATGAGTCGATATCAATATTTTATACATATTTATATTCATAAAAAATTCTTCTTTATTCGAAACAATCGATCTAAAATAAAAAAAAAGAAAAAAAAAACCTTATATTGAGAAAAATGGACATTCAGAAGAAAAAAAAAGATATAAATAAAGAAAAAAAATGTGAATAAAAATATGAAAGGCATGGGATAAAAATCATAAATGAGTTTTGTTGAAAGAAAAAAAAAGAAGAAATATTCACAATACTGGAATGAAAGTCCATGAGAAAGGGTGGGATTATGAAATGACTTTTTCCTTTGTATTTCTCTCTCTAAAGTCCACAAAAGTCCACAAAAATTCATCACTTATGAAAGTCTTTACAAATCCTGTTTAAATTGAATAACACAAGACAAAATGTCTACTACGAAGAGTCTCAATCGAATAACGCTGGACTTTTTGTCCACGAAATAATGTCTCCATCGAATAACACTGGATTTTATGTCCACGAAATAATGTCTCAATCGAATAACACTGGACTTTTTGTCCACGAAATAATGTCTCAATCGAATAACGCTAGACTTTTTGTCCACGAAATAATGTCTCAATCGAATAACGGTGGACTTTTTGTCCACGAAATAATGTCTCAATCGAATAACGCTGGACTTTTTGTCCACGAAATAATGTCTCAATTGAATAACACTGGATTTTTTGTCAACAAACCAATGTCCTGATTGAAAAACACAAGATTTACAAATCCATGGACATGGACAATTTGTCCATGAAAATCCTAACTGACCACCCCCTATTAAGTCTACCTTTACTTTAAATTGAGCATTAATATTGTTAGTTTCAATGAGTTTTTTTTTTTACGGGAGAATGACAGTCATAAAAGTTTTTTTTAAAATTAATGTAAGCATTTTCATTTCATAAAAAAGTGTACAAAATAGTAAATGTCCGAATGGGGGATGAGAGAAGAAGAAGAAGTAAAAAATCAAAACAGGAATAGAACAAAGTCAGCTAGAGGAGACTTTGACCAGACTCTAGCCCACAACACGTCACTCGATCACTCGTAAATGATCATTCTCCACTCTAGCCCACAACACGGCAGTCATAAAAGTTGTCCCTGTTTTACAAAATATGATTAAAAATATGAATAAAGTTTGTTCTACTTTTTACCCAGAATAAAATATCCCTATTTTTTTTTAAATGTGAATAATTGTCTATACTTTATCATTTTTTTTTCTTATACTATATGAGATAACATATGATGTAACCTAATTATTTCTTTATCCCAACTCATTATCCCTATGTCAAACTAGTCGTAAACCCCTGTTTTGATCGGGAATAAGGGGTAAAGAATGTTTGAAAACATATAATGGGTAGGGATAAAATATGCCAGAATAAATTGGTATAAAGTGGTATATGGATTCCAATCAACCCCTGTAATTAAAGTTATCATAGGTTATTACACTTAAAGAATATGTTGGTCCACTGTCAAATTAAC
Organism: Acorus calamus; assembly: GCA_030737845.1. NCBI lineage: Eukaryota > Viridiplantae > Streptophyta > Magnoliopsida > Acorales > Acoraceae > Acorus > Acorus calamus. Next base: position 41,653,588 of record CM060863.1, on the reverse strand, counting down.
TGTCAGCACCTCTTATAAGTCACCTGTCAAAATTAACTATCATTATTTTTTCACCTCTTATAAAATTTTATCCATACTTTATTCACATTTTACCCAAACAACAAAAAAATTATTATTAAGTTTACCAACGAAAATAATTCAAAACACAACCAAACATAAATTCATTTTATCATCATTTTATGCTGGAATAAATGTATACCCAAGAATAAATCTTATACACATTTCAAACAGGAGCTAAGAGCTAGTATGACAAGAGGATAAGTGATATGATAAAGAATAATTATGGGGATAAACGAGTAAGAGGACAATTTATCCTCGTTTGATATAAAAAATAATTGAAATAAACCGCAGACAATTGTTCCGAGATTGAAATGAAAATGAGATATTTTGTTCCACCTAATAAAGGCTCAGATACTATTTATCCCAACTTTTGTCCTAATTTTAACAAATGTAAATATAAACAAAATTGATGGATTTTTTATCTCTTAAATTTAAAACAACTTATCATTAAAACTTTAACCCCTTGTCAAACTAACTCTATGTTTAGAAGTGCAAACTCATAGAATGTCAGATATAACAAGTAGTTGTGAGCTTTTCTTTGAGCTCTGCTACTCTCAGTTCTTTTTACAATCTTAAATGCAATCTATATACCTCGTTAGTTCCTTCACCACCGTATCAAGGTATATACCTCGTTTAAAAATTCTTATATTTTTTATAAATGATATTATTTAATTCATTAGAGCATATTTTACATTTTTTTATAAAATTAAGTACATAGATTATTAAATGAATTATTTCATTTTTTAAAAATAAAAATATATATGATTTGCATTATGTATTGTAAAATGGATTACGTAAAACATTTTCCTTTTTTCTTTTGACATAAAGCCCAAAAATGATCAAGAAACTGAATCCATCCCTGTTTTGTGTTATTTGAACGAACCTCTATTAGTTCTCGGACTGGGTTTGGGCCTTCGTTGACCCGTACGCTTTGGGCCTTCAGCTCACTCGGTTCTCTTCCATTTTTGTTTCTCAGCCAAACTCCTTATTGGATAGGAAAATGTTACACTTCATTCATTTTGCAGTTTAAAACGCAGCCGGCACGCACACATGTACTCTAAAAAAAACATACTCTAAAGAATTGAATAGTATTATCTATGAAAAAAAATAAAAAACTTTTCAATGAACAGTGAGTTGAGGGGGTTGACGATAATTGCATTTGATATTGTAAAAATAATTGAGTATAACATAACTTGTTCAAATGCATGTGTGAATTGTTTCAGTTTTTCAATTTGACTTCAAAATCGGAGAACCGTTTGCATGCGTTTTATCTGGTGAGTCGTATATGCATTTTCCAATTGTGTACATGCATGCAATTCACTGGACGGTAGTCCTCCTTTTTATGTTTTTTTTTTATCCAGTACTTGTCAGTCTTCCAACGTTTGAAGACTAATAAATGGAGACCCAATTCTACCATGTGGAAAATACAGAGGTAGACTGTGTGCTTTGGTGGAAGTCTGTCACGAAAGTCATAAAAGAAAATTCAGTTTGAAGAATAATAACTTATTATATTTAGTACAAAAAAAAATCAAAATAAAATGTGAACGGATGTTTCAATTTTGAAATGAAAATTGATATTTATTGTTTCATATAAAAACTGGAATAACATTTATCCTCATTTTTTATTTATTTGACAAATGTAAATAAGATCAAAATCAGATGATTTTTTAATCTCCTCATATTAGAATAATTTATCCTCAAAATCTTAACCCTAACCCGACCCATCTATTTTTTATTTTTTTCTTTCATAAATAACATCAACAATGAAATATTTTCTTCAAACTGATTTTTCTTTTTTTATGACTTTCGTGACAGACTTCCACTAAAGCAGAGAGTCTTCCTCTGTATTTCCCACACAGTAGAATTGGGTCTCCATTTATTAGTCTTCGACGTTGCAACTGGCAAAGAAAAAAACAAGAAGAAGAGATGTTTTAATCAACCACCAAGAACCAATTAAGATCAGTAAATGACAACCCCTCTTTCTATTCTACCCTCATCTAACCTTAGTTCTTGTGAAAGCGTGTAGGATTCCCATCTCCAATAATATTAATATTATTTAAATCCCACCCTCCCCTACTAAAGTCTACCTTCCAAGTCATCCGTATTACACGGTTTTCAGAATCCAGTGTTGAAAATCAGATGCTCTGAGATCAAGTTCTTAAATATATTTGAACTTGTTTATCCTTTAATTATGGGTTTGGTGATGTGTGAGGTAGATTAAAATATCATAATTAAAGTTATATTAATGACAATAAACCAAACCAATTAGACCATTGTGTTCTTACCAAAACAAAAAAAGGACCAGTGTTATTATTATATGCATCTGTTGTGGTCCACACACGTGAACGTAGGACCATTATTATTATTTTTGCTGATGAAAAAGAGTGTTTGTAAATATTTTTATTTTATTTTATCATTTCAATATAAAAAATTCTATTCGATATGGAATATATACATAAGGGTTAACTTGAAATTTTCGATTTCAGATCAATGAAAAAAAAAATAGATTTATAGACTAATCAAACAGTCAATTTCAATTGTGTGTGTGATATGTTAAAGCATTTAGAAAATGTAAAAAAAAAATAACTACAAACTTTTTTATTAGATGGATGTAGCGTCCTCAAAAAAAAAAAAAAAATACAAGTGCCCTGAAAAATGTTTGATATTGGTATATATCTTTCTAAAAATTCACATAACTATTTAATCCCAAAAACAATTAATTAAATTTAATTAATCCCCTCTCTTCATCCCATTCAACCTTTTGTTTAATTACCCTAATTGTAGATCAACTAAAATCATGCCACCCCCTCTCTTCTCAGTCGCTTGGCTCATATAGGATTGTCACATTATCGCATATAACATCACATCTTCGTGTATAACATCATATAGTTATAAACGTAGACCTCCACCTCAATGGCTAAGTGATTGAAATATTCGTGGAATATTATGTATTTGTTTTTAATTTTTTTAATCATGATAAATTATATACAAGTTATAGAAAGATTAGACAATTTGATATGCATTTACTTAATATATATTTACACAATTAATATATTGCTTCTTGCTTTGTTTAATATTGAATTTGCTCCTTTAAAGAAATCCAGTTATCATACTATAACCGACATGATCCAATAAATTAAATCCAAGGATCATATATTTTTTTAAACACTGTGAGAGGCGGTGGGCGGGAGGAAAAAAAAACAGAAAGAGAGAAACAAACAAGAATTATGTACACTTTTTTAAAAAATAAAAAAAAGTTCGAAGCCATTCCTCGGATTCTAACGCCGTGACTTGACGGCGTCCCACAACTGGACGACGCTGCCGTTAAGAGCCGTCAAGTCCTGGTAACCGTACCAGCCAAGGTCCCCCCTCCACCCACTCCATCCGACGGCCCCGAACTCATCCCTTCCCCTCCAAAACAAATCTCCGCCGTCCGATCCCCAATCGGCCTCCCAACAGTCCGCCTCCACTTCCTCGTCCTCGCAACGATAGTACACCACGAACTTCCCCTTCGTCGACCCCTCACACTCCTCCACGTGGCGATTCGGCGCGGGTTCCGATGATGCTGCGAGAGCGACATCATCATCATCATCCACGGCTCGGAGTCGGTCACTGACCACCACCGCCTCGTCATCCGGCGACGGGAGACCACTTGAACGACGAGGAGCGTCGGATTTGCGGATGGGGATGGGATGGACGGTCTTCATCCGCCGCCAGAATCCGAAGGCGGCGGTGAGGACGGCGACCCAGGCCCATAGGCGGCTGACCGCGGTGAGGGAGACCAGGCGGTTGAAGAGGAGCGCATCGATCGGCACCGTCGTCCACAGGAGATCCATCGAATCGACGGACGAGACTCCTCGCTCTCTGGACCGTGTGGATGGATGAACGGACGACGGAGAGAAATCAGGGGAAGGAAGAGAAGATGTGATGAAAGGAGACGATCGATGCCTTATATAAAGCGCGCTATCTATAATCCGAATTGCCGCAGTGAGACACGTGTAAGGTTCGGGCTAACCACGTGGGTCCGCGTAGCACCGGACTTGGACATGATTTTCAGCAGTGGGTCCACCGGTGGCTGCGAAAGGACCATTGATTCTATGGACTGTTTATTAGGAGGGATGATGTGATGGAACCAACAACTGTTCGGAGTTTGACATTGGACGTAAATATTAATGGCAGCTGTTTATGCAGGCATTCAAAACCATGCTAATAAATTTAGTAGTGCTCATGTGAATTATTAAGTATTTAAAGTATATACAAGTAGTTCAGAAATACTGTCCAAGAACATGTCACTCTCAAGTACAATTGGATCAGTTTTTACCATTTGGTTTATATTGAGAAGTCTGATGTGTAGGACCACAACTCAAAAGAGTACACAGTGTTTCGAGTTAAATTAGAACTGCTGCAAAGGTTATTTTAATTTATTTGGAAGCATTCATTGATACATCTACACCATGGCACTACCAAAATAACACTCAATTTCCAGTTTCATAACAAATACAATTAGAGCAGAGCACCACAACAAGAATCCTAGGATGGAAGCAACAACAGACTAGGAGAAACCAAAATTGACCATTTGTTGAGATTCTACCACCTTTTTTTTTTTACTGGTTTTCCAGGCTAAAATGTAACGAGTGGCTGATACCATTATCACATAATTTGTTTATAGAACAAAAGGATATATGTACCCAGGCATTTTGGGAGGGCATTGGCAAACTCATAAAAGCACGTTTGGCTTCATTTCTTCTGAATCTCCAGCTGATGGGGCCAGTTAAAGCCATGACTTGTACCAAGCTCATATTTCTGTTATCCAGTTATGACTTGGTTGGGCGAAACTAAGAAGAGGACTTGTATGGGGCAAACAGGATGGAGGAGTTGTGGCCACCGAAGCCAAATGAGTTGGACAACCCAACCTTCACATTCAGCCTCTCCTTTTTCGGACCCACCAGTACCTTGGTATCCTGGAACCGACAAACAAAATGCATTGCATGCCAATCTTGATCATACAAAAAATCACACTAAGTAAAAGAAGAGATGGGAAAGATGGGAGCAAGAAAGCATACCACTCCATCCTCTGGGTTTTCAAGATTGATATTCGGATGGACCCACCCTGTTCTGATTGCCTATATATGTCAAGCATCCATGGTCAGTTGAAGAATCTTTATAATTAATGCGTGAAACACGTGATTTGACAAGGCAACATATCAAAATCAGGCATGATCTCACTGAATGGAAAAAAGTGCACTGTAGAGTTGTTTCTACACTACACAGACACAATTGCTTAGAATTGGTGTAGAAACAACTCTAAATTGCTCCTCTTCCATTCATTGAGATCATGACTAATTTAGAATTCTATATATTAATTTCAGTGCATGTCTAATTTTTGTGCTAATCGGTTTCTCAAAAGTTCATACAAAGGTATACTAGTGCAAAACACAGAACAAAATGTTAGGTGACGGAGGCATAATTAAAGTGATTATGGTTAGGAAGCTAGACACTGCTTTCATATGCTGTGCAAATATTAATGCAAGACACATTCTATGCATCCCAGGAAAATGAAGTAATGAACACACCACTAAATGGGGGTGTGGGTTAGTTTTTGTGTAAAAACTTCCCCTTGATAATCAACCAGATAAACAACGTACATGAAAGATGGATTCCTTCTGAGCTGGAATCCATAGTTCGACCTAATCAGGATGAAATGATGAATGGGCTTTCGAGTCATTCAATGTATGGTACTCATTAAGTATAAATAGTCTAAAAAACAAACTAAAATTATTTCCATGCGGATGTTTCACAGAAGATGTGAATTTCTAAATGATCCACTGTATATCTATTAAAAAAAATTTGCCCTCCCTTGAAGAAATCAAAACATATCAGTAGACAAATGTTTTTTCTGGTCACAAATGCATATGCTTTCTTTAGATACAACATGAGAAACAGTGAACTCATGCCTACTAACATGCAGGGGAGCATCAAATGATAAATGTTCTGGTACTCATTTATATGTGGGACTCATGGTCAACATCAGTGGGTGGCTATTCTTTTTCTTGGGGAAAAACACACACACACATTTTATTGGATCTTATGATTATGTGGATATAGTGAACCAATATAAAAAATAACTCTCTGCCTCATCCCACGGACCTTAGAGACCATAAAAAAATCAGGAATTATGTTAGGCCCTTTCTATTATTTTTTCAAGTTTTAACTTGGTGAGCAGACTGATAAATGGACAAAGTGATACTAGAGAGCTGATGCAGGACAGGTTGCCCCAATATTCACTCTTGATTGGTTGGGGTTGAATTTCAAAATTTTAGGACCTTTTGTATTTTTGAGGATCTGTTTCATATTATAGGATTTTTGGTTAGCTAATTATCTATTTCATATTTGAATAAGTTTATTAATATCTTTTTGAATTTTCAGAACTTATTTTAGATTTTTAGTGAAGATTATGATATCTTATTGTGGCCAATAAATAGAAGTGTCACCACGATTGTATGACAGATCTTTAGAAATAAAAAGATTATTATTCCATTTTATTTTATTTACTTATGCATTCAAGGAGTTCCTTATGTATTCAAGGAGTTATCCCGAGCTAGATGGTGATCATTCACTTTGAAGCAGTTATCTTCTTCTACTCCTGTGCTATTGCCGCATCAAGACCAGTCATTTCAATTAATGCAATGACATTGAATAACGTGTAGAACTTTCACTCAATCAATATGGAAAATTGTGGTAAACTCAATTCTGTGCAGGTGGGGCAAACATATAACTAAGCAACATGTCTAAACCTGGGTAACACTTTATTTTTAAATTAATTTAGCATGCAAAAGAGTATCAAAATAATGTAATGAAAAAATTTAATATTATCTTTGTCTACAGAGAATCAATGTGGGAATGTCTCTAAATTGATTATTAACTTGAAATGATGATTACACATCATTGATGACATATATTAGCAGTTCAATGACAATATCAAATAAACTTAAACTTCACAATTTTAAGCTTTTCATCACATGAAGATGATCATTTAAAATACAACACTCAAACACTTGTATTATCAAATCCAAATTCATTTTGGCAATTAACTATTACTCGGTATTATCTTGTGTACTGTGTGCAATCTTTTTGGCAGTGTGCGAAGAATACGTGTCTTTATATTTTATTTTAGGAAGAAAGAGGAGAGGGAATTGAGAAGTTTTCAGTAAAAAAGAAGTTTCAGGGAGTTGAGGTGTGTATCACAGCTTCCACAAAACAGACAGCACAATACACTTTTAATGCCACCACAGAGCATACATTGTCTTGCAGGTCATTACATAACATACAATTGCAATGATTAAGTTAACTTGAACTTTTAGTCTGTATCTACCATACTATTTGAAAACTCAACCCCGTGAGGAAGATAGATGAATGATAAATTAGATGACTTGGGAATTTTGCATAATAAGTACTTTGAAAATTTAATTGAACTGGTAAATATGGTGGGATAATGAAAAGAGCACTATTGAATAGATATATATTGATGCCTTGAACCCAGGAGACTTCAATGAGGAGAATGGCCTATTCTATTATGCTTTCCAGTTATCAACAATTGCAGCTCAAATTACAGAAATTCACATATAATGATTTCAAGAGGCCTCCAGCTAAATTGTGTGAGAGATGGTAAAAGTCAATTACCTGTATGGTAGCAACAGCTTCCACACCACCAGCTGCTCCTAATAGGTGACCGATCATAGATTTTGTGGAGTTCACTCTCAGCTGCAAAACCGCCAGATTTTAGTTCATTTAGAAACACAACCACCAAAAAGAATGAATGAATCAAGATTTTTTTTAAGAACTATACATATACCTCGGGATTCTGACCAAAACAACGAATGAGAGCTTGATACTCTTTTAGATCACCAGACATTGTTGATGTGGCGTGGGCATTTACATAATTTACATCCTCCCTGGCCACACCTGACTGAGTTAAGGCCTTCTCTATGCAAAGAGCAACACCCATCCCTGATTTCCAATTTTAACAAATACAAATCTTAAACATGATCATGGTTGAAATTTTGGTCTATACAAACAAAGACAAAAAGAATAGTCTTTTGAAATGAAATTTATATTGGTAGAACTATTGAATCCGCAAGCCACCTATTGCTCAAGATAAAAACACTTAAAGAAAATAACCAAGAAACAAGGTAGCACCAACAATTCATATGAAAACCTCAAACAAACTTCATGAATTAACAGGATCAAAGGAACAAAGTTTATTCAGTAGGAAGTGAAGCAAAACAACCATGAATAATACCATGCAACAGAGAAAGTTAAAGCATAACTAGAATTATATACATTCAGGATGACATAAAAAATAAATAGAATTATATACCTTCAGGATGAGGCTCAGTCATGTGGTAAGCATCGCATGTGAAGCTTCCACCTAAAAACTCAGCATAAATTTTTGCTCCTCGTTCCTGAATGAGAAAAATTATCAAGAAATGTTTATGGATTTTGTTTAAAGAGATCATAATCATCATTTATGGATTTATGATATAGATGTTCATCCTTGACCTTAGCATGCTCAAGCTCTTCCAGGAGTAGAACACCAGCTCCTTCCCCGATAACAAACCCATCACGGTCCTGCCAGCCACGAGGATTTGTGAATATGTTAAATAGACAAAGGGGCATACGAGCATGTTATTATCAACGCCACACAACCATCACCGCCTACCTTTGACCTTTTAAGAATATGACATGAAATAGCCATTACTTCTAAGTTCTAAGACAATACATTGCTTTCAGCAACTTTATTTCAATTCTTCTGCGAAGATGAAGTCTTTTTAACATTAGGTCTATCTCTATATTTTTGTATCACATTGTTCAATGTGCAGATAGTAAGCAGACATGACCAGTTGGAAGGCTAGCCAATCAAAGACTCTGAGGATAATTACACAGAATTTGGAAGGAGAGGTTTAGAAGAATATTCGAGGGGATGGTATCCTCTCTTTAATAGGTAGCAGTCCCAGTGATGGTAAAAGTTGACCAGTGGATACAGAGCACAAAAGAATTATGAGGCTGTTTATAAAAGTAGTAGGTGGCCAAAGGCATCATGACAAAGTTGAGTTGGAAGCCTTCCATGACAAGCCATCACCCAAAGACCAAATCCCACTTTGAGCAAAGTGCTGGGAGGGGAGAGACTGGATATGGTCCACCTGATGGTAGAAGCTCTATGGGTGATCACAGACAGGAAAGAATAATGAAGAACCAGATGATGAAATTCTCCGGACATTTTCAGATTGTTAGCATTTGCGGCTCTGAATGCAGGCTGAGAGAAGGTCCAATCTCTATATCCATTGTCAGAAACCTCGTTACACATCCAGAATAGAGGATGATACGGTTGGACATGCAGAATGGAGGAATGTGAATTCCTGAGTGATTGGGATTACTGGGCAGGGAATTGCAAGTTACAAGGCCAGCACATCATAATAATCTTGATCTCTTACAGGACTGTTGAGTACACCTACAGTTCGGAAGTTTAAAGGGAGAGACAATGGATTCTTCAAGGACATGGCCTCCTCCAGTCCCCCATCTCTTTTTATGTGAATACAACAGGTATCCATTCAATGGACTGATATTTAATGACCAATGTGGAGGGACCCAAAGTATTATACATCTAGGTGAAAGCCATCTCCAGTGGTGTCACAATATCCAACTTTGAAGGAAGTCATTAGTCATTAACTAAGCTGAATAAATAAAAAACAGACAAGGAAATTTACAAATAGTTTCAATGTTACATGCATTTACGAATTCTTTGAAAGAAGTGATCATTATCTCTATGTAATTGTCTCATAATCTTGGCTCCTGTTTAGGGTGATATTCAAGGACAATTATAAAAAAAATAAAAGTCCCAACCAGCCAGCCCTAATGAATGGGCAACAATCATAAAAGATTAGGAATCTGAACAGTGACATTGGTAATCCAATCTGTGAAAATGAGATAGATGGTGAGCAGAATAGTAGTATCTAGCTAGAGATTCAGCCGAGTACAGACTCGATCTAACATATAGACAAGTTTAGTAGTATGGAAGAATAATTCATGTGGTTTCTTTGCATCAACATATCCTAAGAAGAATACCTATTTCTCATAAATACATATCTTATCAGTACTCATAAAGTGGGATATAAATTATTGTTTCTTATTTTCAGTTTATCACGAAGAAAAAGGTGGATATCGATAGAAGCATACACTATCCCATGGGCGTGATGCTTTCGTTGGATCATTGTTCCGTTGTGAGAGTGCTCTACATGCCACAAAACCTGCCAGGCCTGCAACAAGTAATCATAATAAGAATATTAGACAAACATATATGTGTGCATGATATGATAAGTTGAATAAATTCCTCTCAAGTCTCAGATAGAAAAATGAAGAAACAAAAAAAAAAGTACCAATAGGTATTATTGCCGCATCAGAGCCACCACAGAGCATTACATCCTGCAAAATTTGAGGGAATAAAACAGAACGGAAAAAATAAACAAAATATCTTTGCTTTTGAAATATAGCCAGTCAAGATGTAGAACATGGGCAACTTACAGCTTCACCTCTAATGATATGATTGGCTGCATTCAATATACAAAAGTTACTTGTTGCGCAAGCAGTTGAGATTGAGTAATTTGCACCCATCCACCCCTGAATCCCAGATAGATGGACTCAATACATGAATAATGCCTCCCAAAGTCTCAACAAGATATCAACAGCCAGATCTATAAACTTTAACTGAGGCACCAATTTTACATACCAGATCCATTGCAAGCATCGCAGAGCCCATATTAGTTGTTGCAAAAGGCACACAGAAGGGATTCATCTTTCTATATGAGACTCTTAAAGCTTCAATTGCATCATTGAAGACCTGTTATAGATGAAACATTCAGGAAAATTTACCATGTGCAATGACAGGCAGATTGCGCATCTAAAAAAAAGAGGAAAAAAAAAACACTAACCCCAGTATTACCTTAACAAGGAACTCCAGGGAAAAGCAAAACGAATTATCCTTATAAAATTCTAATATGAATTATCTAAGTTTCTCCAATATATGGTCACATGAAACAAATGCATGTACGCCAAAACACAGCACTCAAATCCAAGTATCAAAGCTTCAGATAATGCTTTCATTTTGCCAGGAATTTACCTTCATTCCCCCCATTGCTGAACCAATCAAAACTCCACATTTTGTTTTGTCCAACTCTCGCATAACTTCTTCCGAAATCCCACCATCCGCCAATGCTTTCTTGCCAGCAGTGAGCAAGTACAGCATGAATTTGTCCATCCGCTTTGAGAGTTTTGGTGCAACCCATCCATCTGTTGAAAAGGATTTGATCTCCCCGGCAATCCTCTACACAAAAACCTTCAGTATCAGATCTCAGGAATTACACTGATGCTTCTACTCTAACTATAATAAATTCATAACTTTCAAGAACCAATAAATAAAAATGCATGTATTAATTACTGCAAGAAAAAGTTAAACACGAGAGAGAATTCTACCGTTGGAAATTGGGCACAGTCAAAGGCTTCTATTTCACTTATTCCACTGACTCCCTGAAGGAGGTTATCATAAAATACATCTGCATCATGTCCTAGCGGAGAAACCACACCCATCCCAGTCACCACAACCCTCCTTTGCTCCATGCGAGGTTTCTTTTTCACAGTTGGCTCCTTTGCAGGTTGCACGGCCACGGCCATGGCCTTTCCTGCAATTATACCCTTTCATAGTTGAACCTAAGTGCTCAAACAACTTTTAACCAAGAACTTCGATTAAAATACCACAGCATTTATAGTTTCTGATGGAATTCTAGTCCGAAAAAACTAACCTTTTTTTTTTTGGAGTGATGGTAGGCATTGTCTTGAATTTATTTCATCAAACAAATGCCCAAATTAAAATACAAAGTGTGACACATCAGGTTTACAGCCGATAATGCCTTGAAAAAACAAACCTTTTACCACTTAATATGTTCAAAAACATTGTCTTTTGAGTGCCAATTGGACACCAGCATAAAGATTTTTAAAGAGTTGGTACCATAACAAGTGATTGAAATAATTAGACATCTGCCCCCTTAACGCTTAAGATTTTTCAAACTTAACGCAAAATGTGAGAGGTATGATGAGTGTTTTCCTTTTATTTTCTTTACAATCAGAGTTATTCCGTAATTCGAATTACCAAAACAGATAATCTAATAGTGATCATAGAATTTTTTTGCTAGGTAATAATGATCAGAGATTGAATTCTTGAAGCTAACAAATTATTGAATTCTCATTTCATGATATATATATTTGCATGATCATTCGTGAAACATGATATTTAGTTGTAATTTTGTCCTTCCTACTGTCCCAAAATGAAATAATAATAACCTGAGCCAAATAAATAAATCCAACACAGCAATCGTCGTGAAGAACCGCACAACTAATGGTTTTGGACGAGTACAAACCCAACCACGCATCACAAAGAGACAAAATCGTCACCGCAAGGGGCGTGCATTCATTCCAACCAACTCATAAACAAAACATGAAAGCCAACAAAGGCACAAATCACATTCACTATAAATTAAGCAAGATTAACTGCCCAAATCACACAGATCAAGCGTTAACCCAAAAACCTAATCGTACTCAAACAGAGATTGCCAGAAACATCACACATGGACGCGGTGAAATAGAAAGAGACTCATCGAGTTACCTGACATGGCACGATTGGACGGCCTCCGCCGTCGCCGGCGGGAATCCTCGAATCCCGACCCAAAGAAGGCGAACAGGTTCTCTCCCCCTCCGATCGAGCTGTAGTACTCCTTGCACGGCTCGAAAGCCAAACAAGAACTCATCAGACCCTGGATCCCCGATCCATACAACGCCGACATCAGCCCCCCGCCGGAAGCCTCCCGTCCCCCCATAGCCGCCATCCTCCGCCTCCTCATCGACCTGCTCATCCGTCTGACCCCGTCCGTTGCGGCTCCGCCTCCGCCGGAGAAGCTGAGCGACCGCTCCTTGTCGCACGTGACCGACATGCAGGCGGCGACGAGCCACGTGCACAGCGGCGACGCCACTGACGTCGTCATCATTGCCTCTACAGAGAGAGAGAGAGAGTGTGTGTGTTTCAGAGAGAGAACACAAGAGATTTTTTTATCGTGTCGAATGGATCAGAAGAAGAGAAGTGTCTGTCATCTGATGCGTTTTGGAGGCTCGGAACCCTCGCTCGCCCCCTGTCGAAAAGCAATGCCAAGTGGTCTCTATTTCTCTCAACAAATACAGAGATTTGGTTTGGAAAAAATAAAACAAAAAGAATCTGAGACCAGAAAAAAAAATGTAAAGGAAAGCGAATAAATAGTGATTAATTAATGAAAGCGATTGGGACGGGTTTAAATTGGCCGCACTTTCTGTCACTCGTCCTTTCAATTAATTAATTAATATAGAAAATAAAAGAAAAGAAAATTTTGCTCCTGTAAAAAAAATTATAGGCTTCGTTTGTGAAATGTTGAGGGTGACCTGGATCAGCTGCGGATGAACGGATGCTACGCTATCTCGCGCGGGTGAGTTTAGTTTCAGTATGTTTGGCGCAGTGTTCTGACATGCGGTATGCGGTTTACGTGCGGCTAGGGTACCGCATAGAGTATATGCGGTATGCGGAGTATATGCGGTTCTGTATTTTTTATTAATAAAAATTAAAAAATGAATTATTCTATGGTATTATAAATAAGAGTTTAGTTAACATTTAAAAACATAAATTTAAAGAAATCGAACCTTTCATGCCAATAAGCCAAAGGAGTTGTAAAAGAATATCCTGCACCTGCAATAATCCACTCAGTACTTCAGTTGAAACATGATTGCACCCACCTATAATACAATGAAAATGATAAATTGGATATCTAAATCTATTTAACCATAATTGAATGACATGCACAAATTAGCAATGAAACATGAAACATTTAAACATAATAAATAGTAGAATTTAGTTCACAATCACGTAACATAATAAAATAAAAGTTCACACTTCAAAAGTTCACAATTCACATAGCATAATAAAAATAAAGTTCACACAGACACAGTCCTCACTCCTCACAAATGGAACAAAATAAATCAGTCCGACTCCCATTCAATACTAGCATTAGAGACATCATCATCTATCTCATCATCAAGGACATCATCACCCTCATCTATATCATGCATGTCATCATCAACATCAAGCAATCGTGATGAAGTAGACGGGGTTGTGGAAGGCTCTCCTCTTCTTATGAGTCCAGACTCAGGGAAGACCTCCTCCTCTGCATTCTTTTCAGCAATCCACTTGTAAACATGAGCGCGATCTTTCGAAGAAAGAGGATCTTTACCATTTTGGGCTCTTTCTTTCTTTCGATCCATGAGCTTGGCATTGAATTGAACATATACCAAGTCATTTAATTTTTGAACTTCAAGTCTATTTCTTTTCTTTGTATGAATCTGTAAATAAAATATAGTAAATTCATAATCAATAAATAGTTGTAAAATTGTAACAAAGTGATACATAAATGGATAGCAAAATAAAAATAAATTACCCCCTCAAAAGAACTCCAGTTTCTCTCACACCCAGAAGAAGATGCAGTGAGATTCAATATTTTACAAGCCATTAATTGCAAATGTGGTGTATCCAATCCATGCATATCCCACCAATTAGCTACATAATAAGATTTCAAGTGTTAATAAAGTGCATGAGCATTTAAATAAATATAGAATGCAAAGAATATATTATTCACAAATCACAATTCAATGCTTATTACCAGGATTGTAATCATCATCGTTAGTGGATCGTTGCAACACAGCTAATGGCTTTCCAAAGAGTCCATCGGCATTCTTATATGCAATCAGTTCTTTCCTTGTAACTACATCTTGAATGTCTAAGTCTGGGTAGAAAATCTCAATGCATTCCAGCAAATTACTCTTCAATTCCCTATTGCTTTCAATGAAAGCACGATCTCTAAAAAAATAATAGGGGTTGAGATAATATGCTGCACAATGAAGAGGACCATCTAATCTTCCTTTTGACTTTGAGATAATAGGAGCAATAAAAGGCTTGTAAGATGATTCAACATCTTTAAACAATTGCATTATCTCCTTCTTAGCTTCCTCGAGACCACCATATACAAAACCCATTGAAGGTCTCTGTTCACCATCCACAATGCGAAGGAGACGAAACAAAGGTGCGAAAATTTTAATGGCTAACGCAACTTGATTCCAAAAACTTGGACTTATGACAATATCTGATGCCTTTTGCCCTTTCCTCGTGTGGTACCACTTGCAATCCCTCCATTCCTCAGAAGTAAACATCAATCTAAGTTTATCTTTCTTTGAATGTATACTCTCTAAGGAAAGAAACATAGTGGCAAATCTTGTGGCGCCAGGCCTCACAATTTCTCCTTTTTCAGTAAAGCGGCGCATCATACTCAAGATCTTCGTGTGGCTATAAATGAAAGTAGCAACAGTTCTAGCCTTCTCTACAGCACTATTCACCTTTGGTTCTTTGCCAATTTCCTCAAGCATCAAATCGATAGTATGGGCAGCACATGATGTCCAAAAGATATGAGGATATTTTGCCTTCATTAATCTTCCTGCTGCCAAATTGGCTGATGCATTATCTGTGACAACTTGAACAACAATATCAACTCCAACTTCCATAATACATGTGTCTACCAAGGCAAAAATATAATCAGCAGTGTGTGACTCTTTAGAAGCATCAATAGATCTCAAAAAACTTGTGCCCAATGTGCAATTGACACACAAGTTCATGATACTTCTACCTTTCCTGTCAGTCCATGCATCTGTCATAATAGAACAACCAGTTCTCTTCCACTCTTCCACATGACTCTGCAACCTCTCTTTTGTATTCTGAACCTCCTTCTTTAGGAGAGTCTGACTGAGCTCATGATATGATGGCGGTACGAATCCAGGGCCATATTGTCCAACTGCCTCACAAAAAGCAACAAAGTCATTCATCATTAGGGAATTAAATGAAAGACCAGCTTTGTATACCCATTTAGCCAAGTAACCAAGTACTTTATCTCTTTGGTCTTTGGCAAATGTTTCTTTTATGCATGTTTGTCGCATTTTTCCCCTTTGTCTCGCATCTGACACCTCAAGACGAGGTCTTTTAGCCACACTATCAGATTCAACTTCAGTACTCGTTCCTCCAACTCCAGTATTTGTGTCTCCACCACCAATGTCTACTTCCTCCCGAACCTCCCTCAAATCTTTCGCTTTGACTTCCTTCTTCTTGGACAATCCTTCCATATAATCTTTGATGGCTTTTTTTGTTTCCTCATCAACTTGCTTGCATGGAGCCACATTTCCTCGGATGTGTGCGAGGTGTTGCTTCAACCTATTAATCCCTCCTTTGATGAGTTTGGAACACAACCTACAAGTGACCGAATTGGTATCGCTCTTGCTCTTCAAATACCCATACTTCCATCCCGGATCGGTTGAACCAGGTGGTGTATACGTTGGTGGCGACGATCCACTTTCAGAAGTAGGAATGGACGTCGTTTTATCCATTGAACTGTTCAATAATTCAACATATAAACATAAGTTACAATGTTACATAATTATAATTTATTATACCATTACCAATAAATCAAAATTCATAAATAATGATTTCAAACAATGAGTCAATGATACAATCATACAATGAAAGAGTTTCAAACACATACAAGCATACAATTGTTTCATATAAATATATAATACAAATATACAATGGATCAATGATACAAATCATACAATCATTTCAATGATTCAATGGCCATATCAATATCTCTCATTCTCTCCTGTCCTACCCCACTTTTTTCTATCAAACACAACAAAAAAATTAACAAATTAATTAAATAACAACAACCGCACATATAGTTAACACAAAATGAGAATAATGTCCATCAATATGTTATTAGTAAGTAGTTGAGCTTGAGCATATGTGATGACTGATGAACATGAATGAGAGAAATGGACCTATATAATTTTTAAAAAAAATTGAAGATCTGGGCTAGTCTTATGTGATTGTGACATAAGTATACAGCATATCAGATCTTGTTTTAGTTGTTGCCTTGTTGGTATGAATATATGATATATCTCTGTTTGTCCTATGAAGTGAGGACACCTGAAAGTTTCAATTCCTAAAGGAACTGATGAATGTGACATCCGTGTAGAAGCAAATATTTGATTAACACATTTAGAACCATCAACTATCCGTCTATCCCTCATAACATCAGAGTCGTCAGGCGTAGCATCTTTTGCATATCTATGGGGAAAAAGAGAGCATATAACAAATCATATCTGTGTGATCCCAAAATAAGAATACAGTATTGACTTTTCTTCTAATTTAACAAAGTAAAATGTCCCAGGGTCTTTTGGGGCTGGAATTGCCTGATGGGGCAGATGACCGATCCTGACTGATGGCATCACTTCACCCTTGTATTAATTAAGAAAAAAATATTGGAACATAGCAACTAGATCAGACTGGTGAAACTTGAGACATAATTATCATTAAAAAGGGATCGATCAAGATTCTTAGATTCTCACCAAAGTGGGAAATCCACCTAAAAGAGATGGCATATGCCATAGATTAAGAGATGGCAACATACCCGAGCGGCCGAGCCGAAGTACTCGCTGAAGGAGGAATCGGCGTTGAAGAAGAAGATGAAACGGGGCGGCTGAAGGAGGAATCGGCGCCGATTCGTTGAAGGAGGAGCTGTTGAAGAAGATGGTTGAAGAAGGACTGAAGGAGACGAAGGAGAAGAGTTAGGGCCGGCTGCCCTTTTTTTTTTTTTTAGTTTGCTAGTGTTAAACGGGTCAGCCCGTTTAAAAAGTTAAACGGGTCGACCCGTTTAAACTCTCTTTTCTTGTGCGCCCGCGTAAGCGGGCGCACAAGCGGGAACGGGCCGCATATGCGGGCCCAACCCGCATATGCCCGCCCGTTCCCTGAAACGGTTCGGTCCATGGACCGAACCGCCCGTGCGGCCGCATATGCGGCCGCACGGACCGCATTCCTGAACAGTGGTTTGGCGTATCCACTCCAACCATCCGAAACACGTTCGGACTTCAGGTCACCCGCGGGACAGCGCAAGAGCAGAGGAGTTTCTCAACCTCCTCTTGTAATATTTTGGTCATGAAAGGGGTAATTCAGTCATTTTAAAATACGTACGTGATTAATGGATTTACGAAAATACCACTACTCCGGACAAGGTCATGTGAGGGCCATTAAACAATAACATCTAATTTTAAATCAATCTACAGCCATCCCATACCCATCGAACGGTTGATTAATTTTCATAATATGGAAGGCTGTGGAACGGTGGACCATATCCATTTTTAGTAGACCCGTCAAGCGATAAACCGTCGTCGTCCGCCTGTTGAAAGGTAGGGTCCACCACCGGAGCCGCACGATCATAAACGTGCGGCTCCCAAGCGACATCCATGCCTACACGTGGGTCCTATTTATCTTGCGAGGTTGCAAGTGCTCCTATAAAAACATCATTCACAGGTCCACCATTCGTCTACGTTCAATCGATGGTCCACGTAAAGAAGGGACCACGGTTCAAGCCAAGACAACGCACATAGGAGTATAGGACATGATCCTTTGCCCATGTTTGGGTCTGGTATAAGACTCCTTGTAACCCCGGATAAAAAATTTCACTCGTTTGTTTACACCAGATAACTTCGGATAAAGTATGCCAGAATAAATCCAGATAAAGTGATATATGGATTCCAATCAACCCCTGAAATTAAAGTTATCCAAAGTTATTCCACCCAAATAATGTGGGTCCACTGTCAAATCAACTGTCATCACCTCTTATAAATCACCTGTCAAATCAACTATCATTATTTTTTTACTTTTTATATATCTTTATCTATACTTTATTCACATTTTACCCAAACAACAAAACATTTATTCTTACGTTTACCAACGAGAATAATTCAAAACACAACCAAACACAAAATCACTTTATCCTTATTTATACTCGCTTATGCTTGGATAAATCTATACCCTATAATAAAATTTATCCTCATTCCAAACGGGGGCTTTAAGTATAAGGGTGGTTCTATTTGAGTCTCTCAAAATTATAAGTAAGCTCCTTTCGTAAGTAAGTCTCTCATATTTTCATAATTTAATTTATAAACCCCTCATATATTAACTTCATATTTAAACAATAAATAAGTCATTCTCACATCAAACCCTATCTCTTACCCTTCAACGATTCCCCCAAAAACTGGATCTCTCTCAGACTTTCCTATAGACCTGAAGTGTATTTGTTGGTTGTTAAAAATCTTAAAAACTAGATCATGCATATCCAACCAAATCAAATAAATATGTGATTCAACAAATCACTATCTATTCAAAACCTTAAATTAGTTTTGACCAATTCAAAAGGGATAAGATCAATTTAAGTCATATTGAATTTTTTTCTTTTTTAGAGCCGACTAGAATTCAGGGATTTATATTTATGGTGTTATTGATGATTGACATTTTTTTTTCTGGATGTTATTTTTCTTTTGAGGTGAATTTATTTGAATATGGAGATGTGAAAAAATATGATAGTTATAAATTCCTAGAATGGTGGTAAGGTTTTCTTTTTATATCACATAAAAAAATATAAATTTTTTTTAAAAAATACACGGTTTATGTGATTTGGTCATTTGAAATATGTGTTAGATTTAAATCCTTATAATTGTAATGTAATTATAATATATGTATTACATCCCCTTCATACTATTGTTTTTTTTTCTTTTTTTGGCAAGGCATTCATACTAATGTTTCACATTGGACATTTATTTATATAGAGTATGTGATTCATTATATTGTGAATTATATGATATTAAATAAATACACAAATAAATAAATTTAAATGAAATGGGACATGTTTATCAAAAGAATCTTAACTAAAGATTTTATATAAAAAAATAGGTGGGCTTAATTATTGGGGTATATTTATTAGAAAAATCTAAATGACTCTTTAATAATAATATATATTTAAAAGGGGTTTAAATATATAATTTTGAGAGGCTCAAATAGTACCCTTAAGTATGAATCGACGACGCCGAATGGACGGTCTCGATTACGCACCCCTCCGAATCCGCCGTACCGAAACAGTCGTCCTACCACAATCAACACCGTCCGCCCTTATATCCGAACGAACGGCTGAGACGTGGGCAGGATCAGTACAGGTGGACCCGCGGGTTCACCGGCTCGACCAAATCTGTTCGTTGGATTCGTTCTTTTTTTATAAAGAAAAAGCAGCAGAACAAAATAACACGAAAACCACTTCACACAAACAGCGTTTGTAGAGAGGAGAAAAAAAACACGCAAAACACGTACGACACGGCACGTGCACCTGGACTGAGGTCACACCTATAAGTATGATAACACTCACGCATGTAACGAAAGTTCATTTCAAAATACCTTAATTGGGACACGCAAGAAATAGGCTGAATCAGCTGCTTTTTGTTCAATTTCTCGTGGAGTCAAATTCTCATCGCAATTACACAAAAAGGAAAGGAAAAGGGTTTACCTATAGCAGTAGATCTATTGAAGTTTACATAATGAAGATTGAAGAGGAATTCATTCTGTTAAGACAATAATAATAACAAATGAATAGTATATATGTTTATGGGAAGTAAATTTGGTGCGCTGAACGGGATATTCATTTGACGCGGGGGATCGGATTACCGAGGGAACCTCGTAAAGTCCGCACAACTTTTGACACGTGTTAGGTGAAGGACGCCACATGTTTGGGGATGGAAAGTGATGATTTGTCAGACGAGGTGTGTCAAATGGAGCGTCGATTGACTGTCCACGTGTTAATTTTGCGTAGAAGCCATAGCCCAAGGAATAGGATGACTAGGTGGGGGGCAACCCAGCTAGCAAACCATGCAAACAGAACTTTTTTAAAAAACAGGAAAGCCAAAGAAAAAGAAGCCCCAGCAAGAGAGGATTTTGCCAGCACCAGCCAATTTTCCCCTAGAGAGAGCCACCCGAGCACCCACACAGGTTCTTCCCCAAGCTTTGATAAAGAACATTGCCGAATTCTAAACATTTTCTGGGTAGACTCTCGTATTGCAGAAGACATGACCGTTTTAAGCGAGCCAGAGAACCCACACCACCGTTGGAATCAATGATTGTGAGACCTTTGTCCGATAATTCCTGTCCCTAAAGACTTTCAGCTTCCGGCCAGCTTCCATAGGCCCCTACAGGGAATGAAATCGTGGGTCTAATTGCGTATCAGTCCTTGTATAGTAGAAAAATGTAGATCTTGCCCCCCCCCCCCCATCTGAGCGCGGCGCCCTGTTGTTCTGTAAATAATTATTTTTTATTGGAGAAATTAATTAGGCGTCTCTGTGATCACCGTCTATTATTTTTAGGTTCCTGAAATTTTTAAAAATTTTTTTAGATCTCTAAAGAGGTGAAATATTATCTTTAGGTCCTTCCAACTGGATGTTGTTTAAAAATATAAAAAATGCGCCCCCCTCTAATTATTTTAGTACATTGTTAACACTCCTCAATACATTGTTAAGTATCTCCAGTACACTCAATACCTAGTACATTGTTAATCTTCACATAAATGCTCCGTTCAATTATTTCAATACATTGTAAACACTTCCCAATATTTTTTAATAACATCCGGCTGAAGAAACCTAAAGATAATTTGTCGCTGCCTTAGGGACCTAAAACAAATTTAAATATTTTAAAAAACCTAAAAATAATAAACAGATGATCACAAAGACCCCTACTTAATTTCTCATTTTTTATTTTGTATATGGACAAAAAAAATGGTCCAAATTTTATTGAGTGAGATGATCGGTTCTAAACAAGCCAGGAATATCAATATTATTTTATTTTATTTATTATCAAAATATTGTTTCTATTGTATTCGAATGATTTTTTAGTTCTACTACGGGGATAAAGTTTTTGTTCGTCGCCAATGGATTAAGACCGCATCTTAAAATATACATCACACCGTGATTTTAATGTATCTTAATGCATTTTAATACATAAAAATATAGTGCACAATTATACACTATCCTTTGAGACGGCATGAAAATTACTAAATAACGTGTCTTGAAGGAGGGGATGGGGCGATGGTTTGGGTAGATCTCTCATGTATGGAAACACCCTCTCCTTGTCTCCTCCTTGATTTTGGATTTTTTTTCCTCTCCTTTGATCTTATATTTGGATTTGTAACCTTATTTTAAGATTTTTTTTTCTTCCAAAATAATAAAATAAAACACAGTTGTTCCTATGTAAGCCTGTCAATCGGATGGATACGGATCAGATAGGCTCATATCCGTATCCGTATCCGAATTGAATATCCGAAAAAATATCTGTATCCGATATCCGACGGATTTTCCAAAACACATATCCGTATTCGATCTGAAAATCCGGATACGGATTCGGATAATATCCGAAATATCTGAACCAGAAAAAAATTTAAAGAGTTTATAAAATTTTAAGTTCTAACATTATTAAATAGGTATCCACCAAATACATAAAAAACATAAATCCTAATATAGTTAAACAAATACCCAACATGATTAAATATATTTGTGTTTTGTCCTAGATCATGAGTCATTTGATTTTCATCTAAAGATTGAAATTAATTCTAACATATATACATAAAATAACAGTTCAAATACAGATATTGTTCGGATCGGATATGGGCAATATCCGATCCAATCCAAAAAAAATTGGATACGGATAATTTGGTTCGGATATGGATATTCGGATATCGTATATTTTCTGCATTTTCAGATACGGATTCAGATCGGATACGAATATTTTTTTGGATAATTGACAGACTTATTCCTAGATATGATTACTAGCAACGAAAAAAAATGTTTCAATGCAAAAAACATGACCAAGAAACATGACTCACATTTCACTAAAATAATATAAAATAAAATAAAAACATGTGTCACACTTTTATTAAACAACATCGATTATCCTTTTTTTATTTTTTTGATATATATTAAGAAGAAGACGTCATTAATAAATGTGACTATGCAAGTTGTGGATTTTAGGTCGATGAAAAAAAAACACATACACGTTCTTCTTAATACTATTATCTGTGTCCCTACCCCACCTAGTGTAGTGGTTGGGTGACACCCTCATTCACTTAGGGGGCGTTTGGACAGAGGCATAAACTATTATGGGGTTTATACTTATTCCAGGATTGTTGATTTTATCAATAGAATAAGTGGTTTTGTTTTTTGTTGTGTTTTTAGTTATTCTCATTGGGAAACGTAATAATAAATATTGGAGTGTTTGATTGATGAAAAATAAAATGTGAATAAAGTGTAAAAAGTTGATTTGACATGTGAGCTCCATTGATGTATAAGAGGTGATGACAGGTGATTTGATGTGATGATATGTGATTTGATAGGTGAGTCCCCTTATACTAGTGGAGGAATAACACAATTCCATAGGGAGGCTTGGAATACAAATATCAACTTATTCTCACATAATTCTGCATAATTATACTTTCTTATTCCCTCTATCCAAATACTTTTTTTTTCTTATTTTCCTCTATTCCCATTTATTCCTCCCTTATTCTTCTAGCCAAACAACAAGGATCAATCCTTGCTGGCAGCAGGGAAAGTGTGTGATTCTCCAGCCCTATGGGCTGTGTTTCATGGGCCTTAGCCCATTCACTTAGTAGTTGTAGTTTGTTGTTGTATTCGGGACTATCACCCTGTTTAGGGCCTTCATTTTATTCTTATTTATATTAGGATAGACAGAAATATCATAATAACTTAATTCTAATTAAACATGGGCAATTTTTTTTTTTGAGAATTTGTAAAATTTTATAAAGACATTTTTGTCAAAACATTAATATTTTTTTTAACTTCTGCAGAAGTGAAAAAACTCATTTCACAGAAGGAGTTATTTTCTCCTTATGAAAAAAAAGAGTTTTTCTCCTTCTGTAGAAAGAGAAGTGGTAGTTACCGAGTTCCCAAACACGATCACTAATGAGAAGTCGTCTAGAAATATTTATGAACAGTTGTCAAACGCATCCTTAGCTCCATCGGTAGCATCATCAGCTCTACCATGGATCTCTCTATTTACAATAGCAAGACCATGTTTGTACATCTAACATGCATTGAATATCTAATTTATTTGAAATCCTGATTGTATTTGTTTGCATTTCTTTAACATTTCTACTTTTTCATTCACGCCTTAAATCTTTAAGTAACTCTTCCTCGCCGTTGCCTCATCTTTGATCTCCTTCGCAAAACGAAAATGAGTCAAAGAAGGGGGTATTGCTGGACCTCAACCTGCCGGCGCTCACTCCTTCGCATAGAAGCATATTTGACTAGAAAAAAGAAATTATCAACCAAAAAAAAGAAAGAAGAAGAAGAAGAAGAAGTCGTTCTTAGATCTATATTCTATGTGTTTTGTTTTACAATGCTATAATATCCATTTTAATAAATCCTAAATACAGTTTTACATAACTTGTTAACTTTTTTCATTCACCGTATCAAGCTATATACATCGTTAATAATTTTTATATTTTATTTCTCATCAAAAAAAATAATTTTTATATTTTATAATAAATGATATTATTTAATTAATTAAATACATACATATTTTTTCCCTTACAATTAGATTTGTATTTCGCGGGATCAGGAACTTCAAAGAATATGGGGTTAATGGATTTTTCTGGTATGATTATATGGAAACGGGATTTTGTGGTGGATGAGGAGAGACTGTACTTGACTGTTGGAAATAACAGTGTTGCTACTTCTCGACTTTCAACTTATCGATTACCTTCAGTGATGAATCTCTAAATTGATCTCATCTGCCAAGAGTGCTGTCGCGTGATCTCTTTTATAGGCTGCCTACGTACTCGCTTGGAGATCAAGTCTCACGTAGTTCAATTGTTTACTATGTAACCGTTTTCCCACTAACTGGTAGCGAACTATTTCTTAGGGAAACGTTCCCTGCATTTACTCACCACGTCGCCTTTATTACCCACGTTCTGTGAGTAATGGGCCTTGAATGCTGTCGTGGAAGTTACGTACGCTCATGATCTTTTAACCGTTTCTGGATCTGTTCGAGGTCTCTTGACATGCGTAACGTCGATGGATAACAAGGTCGTTCGACCAAACCTACTGTCTAGTCGTGCCTTAGATTATCCATTTATCCGTACCAGAGCGATAAGGTCGCCCGATTAGACCTGTCGTCTAGCCGTGCCTTACTTCGCACTTGAGCGATAAGGTCGCCCAATTAGACCTGTCGTCTAATTGTGCCTTAGATCTCTCGTGATGATCCCTTTTACTTTACGGGCTGATCGACCGTACGACTAGATCCTCTAGTTTAGTCGTGTCGATTTGCCAGGTGACGTCACCGCAATGTAATCTTTTGTGGACTGGGCATGATGAACTTTCTGCCGGACGACCCATGTTTCATTGTTCTGCTTTATTATGACATGTGTCATGGTGTAGATTTTTACCTCCACTACTTTTTACAAGATATATACCTTAATAAATAAGATATATTATTATTATTTAAATAAAAACATGAATAAATTACATTTCTCTTTGTTTTACAATTAACTTGGAAAAACAGGCTCGAAAAAAAGGGAATCGGACAAGATTTGCAGACCGAACTACCCGATTAAATCCCTAATCGCCAACCGAAGCAAAAGAGGCGAGGAGGAACCCAACTCCGGACAACGGTCGGTCCGTTCTCCAACATCTACAAATCCAAACGAGTTTCTTATTTCAGGCTCTCTCTCTCTCTCTCTCTCTCTCTCCTCCTCCGAATGATTAATGGAATCAACGGAC
The DNA here is from genome assembly GCA_030737845.1 of Acorus calamus. Taxonomy (NCBI): domain Eukaryota; kingdom Viridiplantae; phylum Streptophyta; class Magnoliopsida; order Acorales; family Acoraceae; genus Acorus; species Acorus calamus. Next base: position 41,627,701 of record CM060863.1, on the reverse strand, counting down.
GAGGTCATCGAAATCGACTCCCTGGAGAGGCGATTATTGGCCGGTCCGGCATCATCGGATGGCGAGGTTGATGAGGGAGGGGTCCTGTACAGGGCGTCGTTCGAGGAGATGGAGGAGAACTACATCAGGTACCAGATGAGTCGGTGGATCCTCTATTCGTTGCTTCTCATACTGGCTTGGGGGATCGGGCTTTTCATGCTTCTTTACATACCCGTCAGAAGGCACGTCATCCGGAGAGATTTCCGCACCAGACAGCTTTACGTCACTCCCGATTCCATCGTTTACAAGGTGATTATTCTGAAGATTTGAACTTGATTGTGTTGGATTCTTTTGAAATTGATTTACTGGGAGGTTTTGAATTCTGTGGTTTCACATAGTCGGACAAACAATCTTTCATAGTGCCTTTTTCCGTATGTGAAATAGAATGAAAGTTTTGGTTAGATCATGTTAGAAATGAATTAACAACAATGATGCTTAAATGAATAGTTGATGATGGATAAAGACATTGGTGTTTGTCTGCGTGGTTACTATGACACTGGTTTTTATTATTAGTATTTCTTATTTTGATGTTGTTGGAAAGATTTGAATCATCAAAGTCATGATTTTTTTCTTGGTCAATCTTTGTGTTTTTTTTTAAAATTTGTAATTGAACTGAGTTGTATGTGTTATCAGTTTGTAATACTATCTGGTGTCACTGCAGGTTACTAGACCGGTACCTTTTCCTTGTTTTGGGGCTCTGAAGAAAAAGAAATATGTCCTTCTCCATTCGGTGGCGGATATTGTGGTTGAACAAGGTAAAAAGAGAATTTAATTGCTTAAAATGTATTGCAGTTTTGCAAGACATTTGATGTTTGTGCTGCCAACAATTTTATGTCTAAAAATATGCTCAATCATTATTTATTTAAAACTTGGACCTTTTTGACATTAAATTCTTCCATCTTGATATAGTATCATTTTTTTTTGTTCATTTAATTTTTTGGTTTTTGGGGGGCCTTTGTTTTCATGATGGGTTCAGAATTGTTGCACTTTGTAAAGAGTACATTTTTATGCCATGGGATGACTCAAAATTTTTTGGCTCATAAAGCATGGACACACATCTGATCGTTCATTTTGTTCTTGGTCCGCTGAGTTATGGGCTTTCACATGCACGGTTCTGATTCTCAAGCCAAGGCTTCTTGGTTGGCACATGTACATACAAGTGGGTTATTCGCTATTTATTTTTCCCATGCTTGTATTTTATATGAAATTTCCTCTCTTCCCAAAGTTATTAGTTTCAGTTTGGGATTATAGCATAAATATCATGGAAAATTTCGTTTTTTTCTTCAGGACATATTTTACCTTTGTGTCATACCTGCCCACCCACCCATGACAGCATGAAGTTGCCATCTTCTAATCCATTTTGAAGATTTGTACAAGTATTCTGCTTCAGCTGGAACTATTTTAAAACCTTTTGGACAAGTATACTACCAGCTTATAAGAAGAGCATGTGGTTATCATTTGACTGATTACATTACTTCATCACATGTCTTCTTGTGTGTTTTGCCTCCAAGTGAAATTCTCTTTGGATTTTATATCAACATGGATTTGGAAATTGTTACATATCTATGTTAACTAAGCTGTTTCTACCTTTGTAGGCATGGAGTTTCTCTTTCATGAACTGTTCTTATAAAGCGCGCACTTTCATCAATTTTTTCCTTTCTCACTTAAGCAAAATTTTCTATCAATGCTGTGATCTATGAATGTTACATTACTCCTCCCTGCTGTTAATCAACTTAAATCATCATTATAGGATATTTGCAGTCCCTTTTTGGCATTTATTCTATCAGAATAGAGTATGCTGGTCTAACAAGGCCCGCAAGTGATGATGTTAAGATCCAAGGAATTGCTGATCCAAGAGCTTTTAGGAAGGTGAACTTTATAAGACTCAATTTTCTCCTACATTATTATTTTCTTATTTTCAGGCTGGAATACTAACATTGTGATTGTCCAGGCTGTTCTAATGCATATTGGAAGGATGAAGATGGAGAGCTTCAATCGGCAGGTCTCTAATAGTGATCTGTCAAGTTTTGGTCCTGGGAACCCCCCTTCTTCTTGGGTAGGCCATATATTAGAGAGCTGCTCAGAATGTTTGCCTGATGATCAGTATTATACTCCTATCTCACATGTGATTTTTTTGGTTAATATTTCCACCAGCAGTGTATATATGAATTGTTGCAGAGCAGAATTAGTAGGGGTTTATTCGTTCTTTTTTTTTTGAACTAGCAATCAATGTTGAAACTTTTTGTGAGCAATTTGGCCTGGCTGGGTGGATACTGTTGGCTGGTCCGTGCTCTAAAAGTCTAACCTTGCCATGGTCTAACTGCTGCTGATCTTTGCTTATAAAAATATGATTCATAGTTTCATCAAACATTAATATTTCTTCGGAAGATTTGAACTTGGAAATAGTAAAAACAAGTGACAATCATAGTAAATTTCATTTTGCACAATATAATTAAATTATGAGATTTTATTAAAAAAAAGTAGGAATTCTTTCTCAGATCTGAACATTACCACCATATCCAACTCTTCAGATCACTAAACTTGAGTTGTCCCAACTGATTCTTTCTGGTTTACATGCCTTACTGGAGATAATACTGCACCGTTTTCATTTATATTTTTGGTCCTACCTTTTGTGATTCATTGGCACATTGATTTTGTCATTTCAGTTTTCCCCTTCAAGATCTCTCAGGAATGATTCTATACCCCCGGGGCAGTTAATACTGCAGAAACTGGAAGAGGTCAGCAGTTCTGTGAAGGTGAAATTCGAATCCGGATAACATGACTAATGTTTCTTTTGCATGTTTGTTGGAGATAGCTAATTATACATGTATATTCTATTCATTCTGCAGAGAGTCCAGACATTAATGGAGGAACAACACTGTCAGACATCAGAACCTTAGATTTGCCATTTAGTTGACTCTCGTCTTTCCCCCAATCTGCCATCACATCCTTGTTCTTTTTGTTTGGTCTGCTTCATCTTTATGTATAGTGTGGGCCTGTTTTTGAGCTGGTCTTTTGTTTTTCATGCTAAATACCAAAGAATTTCACATCAAATCTTGCATTGTATGTTGTGTGATAGCTTCAGAAAAATCAAAGTTTGGTTGTATTGGATATTGGAAAGTAAAAGTTTGTTTTTTGCTGTATACATGTGGTTCATTTGTGTTTGGTTATGTGGGGAAGTGATGTTTACAGTGTCTCCCTTTCGTATAAAGTTCCATCTTATTTTGATTTTATTACGTATGACTGTGAATGATGTCTCCCACATGAACAATGGGTTGAACAACTCATTTTCTGTCCAAACATTTAGGGTGCGTTTGGTTGCGCGATTGCGTTGCGATTACGATTACAGGAAGCTGCGTTTGCAATCGCGGAACCAAACAGTTTTGTAATCGCAGTTTTAAACTCAGCGATTGCAGGCAAATAGTGCCTAAAAGCTGCGATTTCAAAAAACTGAGAAAGTGAGCTTCCTGCAGAATCAGGTTTGCAATCGCAGATTCCTGCAGAATCAATTTTGCAATCGCGCAACCAAACGCACCCTTAAATATGAATCAGTCACACCAGAAAACAGTACCACTTCTATGACTTCAAAATGTGTTCACACTTTTTTCTTACCCTAAACCATCCCCAATTATAAACATGATGATATAAAATGAAAAGCATTTGAATAGCTACACGAGTTTTAAATTTAATTAATTCAATAATTATTCTAATACAATCTAAAATAGTTACAATAAAAAAAAACAAAGAAAAAAAACCTCATCAGTCTAGTAGTCCTAAATAATTAAATCACTGATATAGTTTATTTGATAACCCGTAAATTAAACCATTATGTTCTTTTGGATAATTTATTTCACGAAGGATCTAATTTTTTATTCTACTTGCAATATAAGTTTAAATGATTTATAATAGTTTAAATAATTTATAACATATTTAATAGTCTAGATGAAGAAAAAAAAAATATCATACAAATTCCTCCTAGAATTTCATGACTGTATCATTTACCCTTAAAAAAAGAATAAACCCCTCTACAGTCGAGTGCGTTTTTTCGAAACTCAAACCCTAGAATCACGTCTCCTGGAACCCTAATCGTAACAATGCCCTTCACTCAATCGATCAATCGATGATGGAGAAATACGTGAAAGACTTCCAGACTCTGGTGAATGAGACCGGCTCGACCGGCCGAACCTTCAAGGCCTCCTCATCGACGTCCGTCCCCGATCCAGGTAGGTTCAATCGGACTCCCCGTCGTTTGTCCTTTCTTTTTCGGTTTTTTTTTAAAAATTAATTCTGCGGAACTGGATCTCTCTTGTTGGATGTTGTAACGGTGAGAAGAAAATCAGCTTTTTTGGGTTTACACAAATTGGGCTCTTGAAAAATAGGAGGGGAGAAAGGGAGAACATGCCTAAAAACTTATTTGGGTAAAAAGAATAGACTGGGTATAACTATGCAATAATAAGTGAGAGTAAACTGATATTTGTATTTTAGATTCTTGTAATTGTGTTATTTTATCCATTCCACTATATAAATGAGTTTTACTGTCAAATCAATTGTCATTACTTCTTATAAATCATGGGTCCCATATGTCCAATCATTTTTTTTACATTTTATAAATCATTATTCACATATTCTTCATATTTTATCCACAATTTATCCATGATTAACAAAATAATAAATATTTCATTATTATACTTTCAAATAAAAATAACAAAAAAACACAATTAAATAGACAATCATTTATTCCATTGATATAGTAATTTATTTTTGAAATAATCATAAACCCTATGTAATGAAATAGAGTTGGGTGAGAGGTTATTTTAAGTCTAGACCCAAAAGACCTGCCCGACCCGGACCCGATTACCGTGTAAAACCCAGACCGATTTGACCTCGGCCCGGGCCCATAGGGTCAATACCCGACCCGACCCGTAGGCTCGTGGGGGCAATATAATAAATAAGTCACATGTACTTTTATGAATTTTTTATTTGAATTGTGGTTAAATTATGCAAATATTGATATTTATGTAGGTGCCAATTTAGTTATATACATGTAACTATTTAGTTTTTTAAGTAATTAATTCATTTAATATTTTTATCGTTGAAAATTAATAGATGTAAAATTTTTTTTCAACATTATACTTTTAATTATGTGTTATTTTATCTCATCTAATGATGTATGAATGGCCCGTTTGATATCACTTAAAAAAGATGATTCTACTTTTAATTAAGCAGAAAGCTAAAAAATGTTGCTAAACGCATTTTAAAAAGTAGACTTAATAAAAAAGTTACCTACAACTTTTAGTACAAAAAATTTGCTTTTAAAAAAGCGCAGAAAATGCGCTTTCCAGAAATCAAGTCTATTTAAATAATTTTATTTAAAATTTTATTTTTCAAATAGATCCAAAATATATATTCTAATAAATTGTATAGACTCATTTTTAAAAATGTAACAAATTTCAAACGTGAAGTATATATCTCGTTGGGCATCCATTGAGATATACGAGACTGCAAGTGGGGTTGTATTGGGAACTGTGTCTGACAACTGACAAGGCTTTATGAAAAAATTGTAATAAAGTGCGGACAATTAGCCTGATTCTGAAATGAAAATGAGAATTTTTTTCGTTCCACTTTAAAACTAGAATAAGGTTATCCCATCCCTTTGTCTTGATATTGACAATGTGAATAATGACAAAACAATGGATTTTTTATTCCCTTCAAATTAGGAACCTTATCCTCAAAATTTTATTCCCTTACCAAACTAGTTGTAGGTGGAATAATGGATCTTCATTTTCGTTTCAAAATCTGAAAAATTGTACTTATCTTGATTATTTTCTATAACAAACAGGAAAGTTGTTTTTCAACCACTTATCCCGTAAGTATTTTGTTGTCCAAAGCTTGCAACTTCTAACAACCCCCACCCCGTATAGTGCCCCTAAATCCAAGAAGTTTTTTCTTTAGTTTTATGAACAAAATTGTGTTGTATGCAAAAAAAATCTATGTGAACACACATGACCCATAAAAATTTGTCAAAGGCCCGTCTAACCTTATACTCTACTGTCAAAAATAAAATTTCAACCCCTAGATACTCGTGTAAACATGCATAAGTGTATACACAAAAATAAATATCCAAGCCAGGAGTTAGAATAACATTTGAAACATAATTGTGGATATTTTGTTCCACTTAAAGGCTATAAGAACATTTATCCCATCTCTGTTTAACTGAAATTTAGCAACAATAAAATTTAGGAGTTTGGCTTTGTAAACCCAAGTTTTGTGAATTTGATGGTATCATATCCTGGTCCAGTTTAACAATGTGGGCTTTGGGTTGCTTTAGGATGTTGTCAGCCCAATCTGTTATGACTTTGAACTGATAAATTAAAGTCAGGTTAGGTTGAATTTTTGTTGTGGTTAATTTTCACATGTTGTCCTTTGTAGCTTGTTATTAGTTTTGCCTGAAGACTATAAGCATAGGAGAATTTGGGCATCTGTGAGGGAGGGCATTTATATGTATGAAATGTCTGACTTATTTTCCCTCTTCTATTATTGGTCTACTGCCTGTGGCTTTGATGTTGTTTAGGTAGTAGACAAATGTTAAATCAACCTTTTATTCTGGATTGCACTCTTGTTAATTATGTTATTATTGTATGCCAAGACTGTATAACTTATCAACTTTAGCCATTATGGCTACTTTGTTAAACTGCCTTAAAGGAATGACTAATGTGATCTTTCTTTGCACTGCCTTTATCAAGGTGTTGTTGATGTTGGGAAGCAAGAAATCACACCTTCCCTAACCCAAAAAGCACTTTATGTACATTACAGCACAGTATAGCTCAGGCAATATTTTATTCTTGTTTTATCCCCTTATCACAACATTCCAAGAGAGGGACAATTCAGATAATCTTTCACTGATAGTCATATTCTGCTGTATGGTACCATGGTATAGACAATATACTATTTCCAACCCTTCTTTTGCATAAATTCCTCAATGAAATCTCGTTTTAAAGAATTTTTATTCAGGGTAAGCGCTGCTGCTGATGAATCCTAAGATTGCAAAGCGATTATCTGATTTTTCCATTGATGAAGGGGACATATAGCTGTAGTACATGAAGGTCTCCATTGTAGGGAAAAAAAATAGTATGAACCCATTGTAGGGGGGAAATAATATGAATATCTAAACTAAAATAGTGAAAGGATCAGACCGCTACTAATGGGATTGATTGATTTGTTTTTGAGTTTTCACATGAAAACCTTTGATGAAGCATGTGAGATAACTTTGGTTAAGATTGAAGTTGCTTTAGAAAGTAGAAAGTAGAAATGCATATATGGATTCGGTTCATGTTAGTCATCTCGAAAATTATTGGTTGCTCTCTATGAAGTTAAGAGTCAGACTATCCATTCCTTACAACTTAATTGTTTGGTTGGAGAAAGTATGAGAACATGATTTGTTTGAGGGAAATACCGTCAACCTAACTTGGGTTTACTAGCTAGTTGAAGTTGAGTAACAACCGCAGCACACACATGTTTTGATATTAAATGTGTTCAATAGTTGTAATCATTAAAAACGCATACATTAACCATTGGAAGTTCAGCCATACTGGTCCCTCAGGTCACATGCTGGACCAATTGGCTGTTTAGAAATGAAAATCTCTTTCAATACAAGATGGTGAACAGTGAAAGTTCTGTCTGTTGCGTTTTATTTCATCAGAATATGGAACAAATACATCCTTAAAGCTGACAAAGTCTGAGTGGAAGGGATGGTATATAGAGGGGTCTATTTCTCTCTGTTGGTTGGGAAATTCCTGGTTTCCTGATTGTTTTTGTGTTCTTCCTTTGTTTTCTTTTTTTTCTTCTTCTCATGTTTCAGTGTTTTTTAATCTTATTCAATGAAATGGAAAACACTACCCTTCTTTAAATAAATAAACGTGAATTGTTGATTTTGTATATACACAGTCATGATGATTAAGACTTAATCCCCTTTTATTTGACAGAAACACATGTTTTAGATGGTTCGAAAAACATCTAAATTGTAATTATGCTTGTTGTCATTATCATTGTCTTTTAAAATAAAACGTCTCATATTCGATGTCATTATTGGATTCGGATCTGTATTTGAGATTTTCACCATATTGGTTGATGAAAATTCATCTCGCTTTTCAAAAAAAAATGTATTGTAAAAATTCCTTTGAAATATGCATAGCACCTATTTATTTTTCTTTGTGAAGATTAGGTTTTAAACCACAGCATGAGAAAAATGAAAATGCTAATGTACATAGAAAAACTACTTATTTGGACATTTTTGTTAAATCTCTGCTGGGATATCTTGTAAATTTGTTGAATGTGAAATAACATCAAGAAGACATGCGCACGTTCCCTTTTTTGTTGTTTTCTTTCATTTACTTTGTTTTGCTATCTACTCCCCCCCCCCTTTCGGACTTTATAATACAAATTCAGAAATGGAATCGGGTAACAAATATCTATTTTTTTTCAAAAAAAATATTTCTTTTCTGCTCATCCAGATCAACACCATTCTCTTTCACCTGTTTACTCTATACATTCCCAAAAAATCATTAATTAATATCTCATCTCTACTTAGCTTCAAGGCATTAGTTTTCAAGATGTGCTGATCCCAACCCTCAGTGGAAATGCAGGATACTTGTCCACGTATTTAAACATAGATAACATGTTTTCTCATAAAGATGTGTATATATTTTTTTCTTCTTATAGCACATTTTCTCCTCAAGACATCTAGTCTAGATAAAGAAAAGAAAATTGCTACAAGTAAGGAGGAACTTGTTAGGGAGTCATTTTCAGTATATCCTCGAAGGGACATTATTTATTCATTCACTATTGACTATTGTAATTGTGAAGTTGAACCACCTGTTTGGGACAATATTCTTTAGTCACTGATTATTATATTGCAGCTGTTGCTGCTAATATACACTCTTTTCTGAAGTCATAACTTAATACATACTTTCCTTCTAGGTTAGAAAAATATATAAAAATGTACAGTACATGTTTTTTTTATTTTTTTTTATTTTGTAAATGTATATACTTCATGAAACAAGTGTATGCCTTTAAAAAATCAAAACATGTTGAGATTGCAAAAGTGACTCCAAGATATATATAAGATCAATCTTTAGAAATATCGTTTCAGCGGGGATATGATCGAAGATATGTGTTGTCAATTTTGTTGTCAGAACTGTGGCTGGCTTCGTGATGGTTAAGGAGATGGACCAATAAGTTACTCAAACGAATGAAGGATGACTACAACCCAACTTGCTTTATGTTTGTTCTTAGGATAACTGATAATGCTAGGAACAATCTTATATGCCGTATCTTTTACAATTTTCAAATGCTCTGATTTTGGGTGTATGCTTCATTAATCATTACATGAAACATATACATTTATAAAAAAAATTGTATATATTTCAGTGATTTGTATATAACTTTTTATGCAAAAAATACAAAAGATTGCATGCTTCATTTAATGAATCATATACCATATTAGGGAGCTACACATAAGGATTGTGTATAACAACGCCATTGTTCTTACAGACACATGATCTATTGCATTGTTTCGATTGTTTATTGATTTTTTTTTTAAAAAGTAGGTAAATATTTGTTACATGATTTCATTATTGAATTCGAATTATAAACTCTGAAAGGGGGAGACCAGAGAGTGAAAGAGAAATAAACAAAGAGATGTAAAAAGCCAAAGTAAAGTCAAGACGACTCATGCTAACATGTGGGAGACGATGTCTCTCTTTATCACGGAGTGGGGACGAGGGATTGCAGGGGTTAGGAGGATTTTTTTCGACAGAGGTTGTTTGGACATCACATTGTAGTGGTATAGAGTTGTGTGGGGGGAGACTTTTGGAGTAATTGGTAGATACCATGCCTACTAATCATCTAAATCCCCCGTGTATTTTGTTTCTGTGCCATGATTGTTTTTTTTTCTTCTTGTTTTTTTTTCTCTATATCCTCTCATCCCTAATTCAGACTTGTAACCCAATTTTAATAATTAATGAAAGTGCTGGTAGCAAGATCTACCTTTTTTCAAAAAAAAAAAATGCTACCAGACTCATGGTTAGAAGAGGTATCTAACCGTTGAGGAGACCGCACGCCCGCCCCCCATGATGCGCAAGCTCCCGGTGAGTTTGTTTATTGAATTAGTGTTTCAAAATGATCAATGTGATTCAATTATTCAACATTCGTTGACTCGTTCATGGGAGGGTTTATTTACGATGGTTTAGGGTGTGTTTGTGTATGATGGAAAGTAAAGGAAAGTGAGGGAAAGTAAAAAATTTCTCCTTTGATCATTCAAAAAGCTAGCATTTGTGTCAAACAAGGAAAAGAAAAAACTTTCCATCACTTTCCTTCTCCTATTTTGTCTTATTAGAAAAAGTGGGAAAACTTTTCATCTCCCCATAGGTGAGAATTTGAGAGAGAGAGTGATGGAAATTTTTTTTACCATGTGCACAAACACCATGAAAGCTGGTCAAAGGGAAATTTTTTTACTTTCCACCACTTGCCTTTTTACCAAAATTCCCTCAATTTCTTTCATTTTCCTTTCAAAATTTTGCACAAACACACCCTTAATGATTTTATTTTCTTAGATTTGCCTTTGTTTGAAACTTATGCATTGTTGATAATGTAGTTGTAACTTGCAGCTTTTATGTCATATAACTAGTCAAACTCACGCATGATGCATGATGTACATGAATATGAAAATAATATGAATAAATCATATGGTGTGTTCAATAACATTTTGAAATTATTAAATCACATAAAATGGCTATTAAAATTTTTTAGACCATACAAATTCTTACTTAAAATATTTATTTAATAGTTTAAGAGTATTGTAAGTTTGTAACTACTCAACCTAATCTAACATAAACAACCCATTTTTTTTCCTGACAGTTGTGTTTTGTTGAATTTGTTGAAACTTTCTTTCAAGAGTAAATTAAAAAATGAAATACAGTGATAAGATATAAATAGTTATAACAAAAATATTGATATTTTTAATTTGAATCACGTTGATGAAGTTGAAATGTTTTGTGAACACTTTTGATTAGTAATATGGAAAATGATATGTTAAGTCCCGGTGTTCACCCCTCATCCTTTTTTTTAATAAAAAATATGCATTTGTCTATTGAAGTACATATTGTTTTATGGCTTAAATAATTATGTATTGAGATATACTATGCTAGAGCTTAATACGCTATGATAGCGCCATCGTAGTGTATGATACTAGAGACGGAGACTAAAAAATATACTGAGTGTATCAGCACTATAGTAATATATATCGATATAGATTTTATGGCACAGGAAAAGCCTAGCCGGCCAATTCTAGAGGGATGATGTTATGTTCAGCCCCATTTCCAGCCTCAATTCCAGTTTACATATGTTTCTGAATTTTTTAGAAATAGTATACCTCATCTAATGAAATACATGTTTTTATAAAAAAAATGAAGCATATACTCTAATGAATTGCATAGATGCATTTATAGAAAATGTAAATTATTTTTTTCGAAGCATATGCTTTGTTAACGTGAGTATATGCTTTGTTAATTTTCTATAACGCATATAGAATTGGAATTGCAGCTGAAACGGATCTGGGTGTAACAACACCCATTCCAGAGGGACCATTGTGTCTGGATGAGGAACTCCCCACCATGTGCTGGATTTGGATGTTAAAACTTTAATAATGGATGGACAACAACATCAATTACATATCCACAATGGCTGTCACAGTCACTTGCTGTCCTATCTAATTTTTCAATCGTCAACCCCTACCTTCTCTTGATTGAAGAATGTTCTTCTGCCAGCAGTATCTCAGTCTCCAAACCAATATTATACAGACAACAAGAAAACCTTTATTCTTCAAATAACATGACATAAAAAAATTAAAGAAGAAAATGAGTGTTACATTTATTTATTGCTGGCGGCCCATATGATTAGCATCCATAGCAATAATAATGAAATACATATGTCTAATTGTTTGTGAGGTCTCACTTTTAATATAAAATAACAATGATTGGGAAAAAAAAAACTTCTATAAGCCTATCCTTTTCGTCAAATGCTTTTTTTAGGGGCAAGTGGGGGTGGGTGGATTTCTGTCTCTCTCTCTATTGATGTGGTACTATTTACATGTACATATGGAGCAGTCAAGAGTTGATGCACTGTCTTTTTCTATATTGGTTTTGCTACAAAAAAATATTTGAATAATTTTTTTTTTGTGTGTAAAAATAATCATGGATATTTAGAAATACTCCTTGTGGAAGTGGAAACGTGTGGTGGTTCTCTGGCTGAACTCATGAGATAACCTCTTTAGCTCTTTTGCTAAGACAGGCATGCCACAGTAGAACACACCTGCATTATGTACCAGAAAAAAAACAACTCTCTTAATGTTATCTGATTATCTATAATTATTAATTGAACAGATAATCAACAAATTCTTTCCTGAATTCTAGATTTTTCTTCTGTAACATTACCTATGGTTGCGAAGGGATGCTTGGAAGCGATTTTGGAGAACACATCGTTCCAGTTTGGTCTGGCAAAATGTGTTCTTACCTGCAGATGATATATGACAGAGAAGATTAGACTATTGTGATTAATTCATGAACAGCAAATAGCACCCAACTGAAATTGGAGTGAGGTTTTTTGTATCAGGCACTTACCCGAGTGCCAGAGACGATGTCAACGCCGTTCTTGGCGTGGTTGAGAGCTTGCACCATCGTCAGAAGGGTCGATCTCGCATCCCCCTCTTCGTAGACGCTGGTGAGGTAGTTGTGCATCTCAATTACACCCTGATTGATATACAATATCATGTTGTTCATTCACAGGTTGTTCTTTTTGTTGCTATAACAAACACAGGTGGTCCAACTGTTAGAGAAGGAAATGTTTACCTTCTGATCCATCTTGGCAACTTCATCCATGACTCCTTTGAACCACTCAAAGGAACCTGGTTCCCTAGTGACCCAATAGAAGTGTGCGCTTGTAGTCCTCTCAGACCTCTTCTTGCTGCTGGTCGATCCAGGAAACGAAAAGCTGTTGAAGCTATCATCTGATCTGCTCGTGTCTGTAGTCGAATCCTGCAACTTAATAAAACAGTAACCAAGAAAATAATAAGTGAATCCAGCAACAGAGGATAAACTAAGGCATTCAAGGGTGTTTTTTTGAGTCTTACATTCTGTTCTTCTGCCATTCTTATGTTATTGAGCAGGTCCCTGAGGATGCTTATGAAAGGGGTTGCGCCGATCCCAAGACCCACCAGAAGCAGCACATCATAATTTGTATAGTCCTGCGCAGCTGCTCCGTATGGTCCATCGACAAGCAATCTTGGCAAACTGAATCATTTTCATGTGAAATCAGTATTACAAATCATGGATGGATTTCAAAAGCTTTAGCTTGTAATGGTTTGGAAGATTAGATTTACCCCTTCTGATCCATTCTCCCCAATTTATCAAACTTGGCTCTTCCGAGTCCGATCATGGACGGAGAATTCCCCGCATCGATGAACACCCGCCGGAGCTCCTCCGTCCAATCCCCAACCGTCCGGATGTGAACGCTGAGATGGTCATCTCCGGGGGCAGAGGTGATGGAGAAAGGGTGCCTGGGGGTTATATTTGACATGAATTATATATTGACATACGGTGGATTCAAAACCTTAATATCCCCCAATATGTACTAACCATTCAAATGGAGAGACAGTTGGGCATTTGATGAATATGTACTGCCCACTCTTGTAGCGGAAACCATGCGGCTTCGCCATGACCAAGCTCAAAACACTCCCAGGCAGTAATGAAACCTGTCAAAGTAAGCAGAAATCAAAGAAATCCCATGAGTTCCTCTGCTTCATAAATGAAACCTGTGAAACAAGTTGAACGAAAAACAGACCTTGAGGATCCTAACAGAGTAGGCCTCGGACCGGAAGGTCCGAAGGGTCCGCTCACCGAGATAGAGCAACAATGGGAAACAGAGGTACATCCATGTAGTCTTCTGGTACCACTTGTGGACCATGAACATGAAATACCCATGTAGGAGGAGAAGCACATAGACCACCGCGAAGAGGTGGTGCGAGTACCAGAACGCGTTGAACCCAGTGAGCCTGTTGAGTGGGAAGGGAGCCTGACCAGGCTCTTGCGGAACCTACGCGTAGCGAGCGTGAATGAGATGGCCATGAACGCCACCATCGCCAGCCCCGTCACCCCCTCGATCCCCGTCAGTAGTCCCTTGTAGGTGGGGACAACCCCTCCGAAATCGTTCGCCACCAGAATGAACCGTTCCGGTGGCGCGCGTATCAGGCGCGGGAAGTCGCACGCGAGATGGTTCCCCGCGTGGAGTGCGATCCCGATCACGATTGCGGATGCGATCATCTGAATCAAATAAGAGCTTCATAGCAATCAAACACTTGTCTAAGGTCTTGCAATCACTTTTGCAGATTAAAATGATTTTTTAAAATTTATATAGAGTAGTACCCTCTTAAAAAATTGTTTTTAAAAACCAAAGACACATTTTGCTTTTGCAAAGTTTTTAGATAATTAATTCCAAACATGTATTTCTTTTTCGTTTTGTATTTTGATTTTATATATAAAAACTAAACAAAACAATTTTATGAAAAAGTTAAATGAGGGTACCTTTTATAAAATCGATTATTTTAATAAAATCAATATGGATGCTTTTTCTTTAAACTCATTATACATGAATCTGTCTTTTTATCAATTATGAAAAAAATTAGCTTTCAACTTTATTTTACATAAAGTTGTCCGTTGTAATTTTTTTGTGTTTGAAAAATTGAGCATTATGTGAATTTAAAAACACTCTAAATCAAAGGGATCTAAGCATATATTAAGTTTACGTTTAAAAATGAGTTTGAAGAGCTTTTAGGTTTATAAGAAATTGAGTTTTCAAATTTATTTTCAAAAAAAAAAAAACTATAGCTTAATTAAAAGTTTTTTCTTTGCTTGGTAGCTTAATTAAAAGTTGCATATACATTTGTACAATATATATTAAAACTAATTTTTTCATAATAATATGTGAAGAAACAACTAACTTTCTATAAACCCAGATTTAAATCTAGGAAAAAAAAAGTTAACTCACATAATCATTTCTAAACCGGGCCTAAGTTGAGTATTGCAATCCAGTGATTGAGTAGTGTAGCTTTACCTTGTGGAAGTTGATGTTGTCGTCAAAGGGGACCAAGAGGCGGGCCCGCGTGGACCGGAGCCAGGTGAGCGTGTTGCGGCAGACGGGGAGGAGCACGAGCGCCATGTTCAGCTTCAGCGTCTCCGCCGCGCCCTTCGCGGTCGGAAGGCAGTAACCCATCACCCGGAACGCGTCGCTCCTCCTGTACTGCACGAACTTCCACGCGAACAGCCCCGCCATCGCCGCCACCCACAGCGCCACCACCCACGCCTTCCTCCAGTTCTCGTGCAGCACATAAGCCGCCCTCCTCACGAGGCTCCTCTTCCTCCTCGAACAGTAGTGGTAGCCGTTTTGGCTCGGCCAACCGACGGAGGTCGTCAATGGCCTGCTGTAGTTCATGTAGATGTCCCTCTTCAGAAGCAGAGCCTCCAGTTGCCACAGCTGCAGATTTATTTGGACGGTCAGGATTTCGAATTGGAGAGATGGAATGGCAGTTTAGGTAAATAAGAGGAGAATCGAGACCTCAATGTATCCGAGATTCTCTGGGTCCAGCTCTTCCATGATGAGCGACGCGTACTCCTCTGCCTGCTCTTCCAGCTTTGCCAGCTTGTTTGCCGAGGCGCTCAGTATTATTAGCTGCACGCACAGACCCATTTCAACATCAAAACTTATACCTATACCCTTCGATTTCTCTAAAATCACGAATCCAGCAAGGACTCTAAAACCACTCACCTCCTTCACTTCCTCTCTTGTGATCCTCCCATCCACGTTCGTGTCCACCCTGAAAATAGTGAGCGAAGTTTATACATAATTCAATTTTTTTTTTAAATATTGATTTTTAGAGTGTTTGTTTTACATGTCAAAGAATATTTGAAGGCGGGCGTCGAAGCTCTGATCGGAGATCTGGAGCCAGAAGTCGTAGAGGTCGTCCCTGTCGATTCTCTCCATTTTTTGACGCCTCCGTCGACACAGCGCGTCAAAAATGCCCGTCGCGAACTCCTTCGAGTCGACCATCCCTGACACCCCCCCGACATTACACGTGTAAACCTCCCAAATTTTAAAAAATAAAATAAAAACAGAGTCACAGAGAGAAGAATTGATGGTGTTTTTTAAATCGGACGGACCAATGCATTCGCCGAAGTCGTCTCTGGATAACAAACCGTCCTTCGCGAGCGATCTGAACCGCGACTCGACCTTCCTCCACGGCTCGTCGGACTCGCCGCCTCCGCAGACGGTCGTGTGGCTTATGAAGCGGAGGCCTTTCAGAGCCTGCTGAGCCCCCGATCGCATCCGCTCCAGCCTCGCTTGCATCCTCCGCGCCTCCCTCGCCGTCATCGCTGGCTCTTCCTCCGACAGCGATGGCGACGGAGACGATCCGCGCGACGACGGCGACCGAAGCCACCACGCGAGCTTCCGCCGGATCCGCGACGGGGAGCTCCTGCTGAAGTGTCCGCCGCCGCTGCCGCCGGTGGCGGAGGCGGCGGTGGGAGTGACACTGCGGACCACGATGGAGTCCTCGTCCATCTCGAGCATGACCTCGAATAGCTCCCGGTGGTCGGGAACGCTCAGATCACGGAGGAACACCGGCAGCATCGGACCTCCGTTTCCGTCGTCGTCTCCGTCAAGGTTGTCGGAGCTCCGGCGGTAGCCCGACCCGACCGACGGCGTCCTCATCGATCACAGGTCCGCCTCTCTCTCTCTCTCTCTCTCTCTCTCTACACACTTTTCGTCTCGGCCTCTTGAAATGAAACGCAAAACACAACAGAATAAAAAAAAAAGAGGAAAACGTAATGGGTTCTTCGATTCCCACTTTAGAGTGGTTGAGATTTGTTGGAAGAATCCAAAGACAGAAATATCAATCGTTTTAAAATTAGTCCGTTAATTAGAGTTTTCGTCCTCGAAAAAAATTCGAGTTTTTTTTTACCGAGATTTCCCTTTTCGGGTGATCTGAAGTATTTATAGATGCCGAAGACGGCGATTCTATTCGAAGAAGACGAGTTATACGGGGTTGGTGAGGGTCGGAACCGGTGTTTGCCGGTCACTGAATCGTACGGACAGTCAACCGAGTCATGAGGCGTCGCTGACAATTACTAAATTGCCCTTACTTCAAGTGGAGCATTTTGGGAATCGAAGTATCAATCATTAATAAAACTTTTGAGTATTAACAGTTTCTTTTGGAATAACAACAGTTAGGATGTCATTATGCGTTTTGGATAAATTTACTGCATTTTTTTTTGTTATATAGACTATAGATAGGGCTTGATTGATATGAAAAAATAAAAACAAGTGGAGGTGATTTGTAATGTTTTAGGTTATCACAATTGTTATTTCTTAATGCAAACAAAAACCCAACCACCTCTCTTAAACAACTCATTAGGCCATCCTAAAATGTCCCCATATAGTCTGGTAGTCAGCCCTTGTAAATAAATTTTTTCAGTTGTAAATAGATTCCAAAATTTGATGGCATGCTCACAAAATATCCTGAAATTCTCGACAATTGGATACCCTTGATGGAATAAAATTTATTATTTCTGTCAAATTTAGTTTAAATGGTGCTCTCATTTTTTTTTATGATTCCAAAAGCTAATCCTATTCACACTAAAAAGACACATTTTTATAGAAGTTTTTATATTGTATTTCTCAATTAATATTCAAAAATGACATTGAAAATAGTTTATTTATCTCGGTACATTTATTATACTTTATTATCAGATGTACACTTAATTATGATATCTAATGGCATGTTACGGTACCTTGTTGAATATGTGCCTACACAAATTGAACTTGTAACTACACTTGCTTGGAGGGTGCATGTTATTATCACATAACAATCAAATATTTGAAAATTTGCCCATACTTGTCCTTCAAATTATTTATCCAACAAGTTGTATTCCAAATATGACACTGCACCCAATATATCATAAGATGAGACAAGAATATCCAGAATATACTCGTAGGTTTATCCTTGTAACATATCATCACAGGAGGTACATGTTTGTTTAGCTACCCTGGAGAGAATGAGAAACGCATGTCATGCAAGTGTTTTTAGTTGAGTCACATATGATGCATTCCTTCACGAATATTTGAAAGCCTTTCTTTTGCCCTTACTTTTTCTGGTCCTACAACTAATATTGCTCGTGCATGCATGTTCATAAACATTATAATTTATAATTTAAAATTTAAAAAATATCTCTCTCTAGGGGCGGCTGTTTTGTACTGCCAAAAAAAAGGTTCCTTCAAAAACCTTGCGCGTACTATACATACCACCCCCACCAACCATGCTTGCATGAATGGGACTCTCATCTAATGTGAGAATATGGTGTTTTTATGTCTATTAAATTTATGTGGTAGATAGATAGATGTGGAGTGACTGTGACAGTGATGTTCTAGGGATGTCTAAAGTCTCTCTCTCTCTCTCACTCACTCTCTCTATCTGTATTTATACATCACCAAAACCGACCTAACATTTGTTTATGAAAACATTTCGTAAATTTAATTTTTGATGTTCAGTTTGCATGTTTGATTTGAGGGGGAACCTGAATGTTTTCAATGCCGGGGGGGGGGGGGGGGTTGATGTATAGGTCATACCGATCATATATGGACGTCTAGAAGAGTGATTAGTTACTAATGTTGGTGTCTATCTCATAATTAATCACCTTTTTTAAGTGTTCTTCTTCATGGTCAAGTTTATACAGCAACCATCAATACCATACAGTTCGAGATGGATTTTTCCTGTTAATCATATTATTTTTGTGCTTTCCACTATTTTTTTTATAGTGTTAGGTATGGCCCGAATGGGTTTCACAAAATTCATATATATTTCAATTTTTTAAAGTATAATGATGTATATGCTTTAATTAAAAGTGTGTATCGCTTCATTTTAAATTGAATGACCTCATTTTTAACAAGTGTAAAAAAGATTTAACAAGGTATATCTCCCATTGGATGGATAACAACGTATATAAGACTACATTTAGAACTATATAATGACTGTGCAACAACGTTTATATGTCCTCATGAATTTTTGGTAATGTAATCTTATCTAAATAGTCTAAACGTTGGATGCATGTTAAAATATTCATTTTAAAATCATTTACCAAACATAGTCCAATCGTTTTTCGTTGAAGTAAATTAGACAACCCCAAAAAAGACAACCAGTTTTGTAGTTTTGTTAAATTCATGTAATTTTTTGACAAATGTCCAACCCTCCAATATCATTTGATTGATTCTTGCTAAAACGGCTCTCTATTTATTGATAAAAAAATCTAATATCCTCTGTCTAAAAATACAAGTTTGTTGTGAACCTTGTTTCTGACTTTTTTTTATTTATAATCACATTTAAAAGTCCATTTAATAAAAAAAACAAAAATAAAATATGTAGGGTAACGAACTGTATAAGTTGAAAGATATTTAAATGGGCGGATTGTTGTGAGTTCAAACTTCTAGTTAGTGGCCGCCCCTCATGGCGGACAGAAATTTTTTAAAGGGGGGTTTACGTACAAAAAAATTAAAGTATATACTTTTATATTTTTTTAAACAGTATTTATAATCACTTAGGAAAATTGTATTTGGAATCTCATGTATTCATTCCTAATTATATCAATTTAACACCATATACGATTATTTGAAAAGAAAGATTCTTATTCTCAACTAGAATTACCAAAGTCTTAATAGTACATAATAAGGGTTTATATATAAAATAGAGAGGAATAACAATGACGAGTGAATAACATATATAGATTTAATATGTGTAAAAAAACAAAAATAAAAAAATATAAAGAATTTAGTAAGGGTGTGAGAGAATAACAATATTTGAGAAGCTGTCAGATAATTGTTTTTGTTGTTTACTATATAAAAAAAATGTTGATACACTTGCCCCATATTTAACGTCGATGGCATATATTCGCTTTAACGCTTCGATACTGATTCATTAAGTACACCTCTGTTAGACAATGTTGAAAAAAAAACTGGATTAAACTTCTAGCCCCCCTTGTCCCTATAGTGCCCCTGCCGCCCCTCTATATAGTATACATACACGTGACAATATATACTCATATATCATGTTAATTAGTTAGCTTTGTTGGAATTATGCCGGTATCAAAATCGGATTGTCATGATAAGTCATTATGGGTGAACACCTAATTGACCGGATCAATTAAGATTAAGATAGAGTTTGATTTGTTTAGAGATTATTGTGGGTGAATTTGTTCAGATTTATTTCTATGAATACTCGTATAGAGAGGCTTTGTAAATTAGTGACTCGGCTTTTATATTTACGTAGAGAGTGGTTAAGTGGGATAGTTAAGAAGTACTTTTTTTTTTCTTTTTGTTTTTTCATTTATTTATTTATTTTGGTAAGATATCGATTTCTATCAATAGCTCTTAATAGCAACACCTCTCTCTCTCTTTCTCTTTTTATCTCACTTTCTGGATGATTAAAAATGAATGTCGCTAGACTCCCCCCTGAAAGGCTGAAAGTCACAACCCAAGCAGTACTGGCTTTTTGGTTGTATCTGAAGAACAAATAAAAATTTCAATCTTTCTTTATTAAAATAATGTGAGATTATAAATAGGAATGACAAACAAACCTAATATTGACAATAAATAGGCAACGTGAGCAATGTGGTTTAAACGAAGACTCGTTAAACTTAAGCAAACTATCCTCACCACATCATTGTTTCTTTTCTGCTTTATTTTCTTTTTTTAAAATAAAGTTACACTTTATGAATGGTGCATTAACTTGGCCATGCACATTTTTCAAAATGAGGTGCTCTACAAATTTGTTTGTTTCAAAGGAGAAAAAAAATGAAAAAATTTCGTGTGTCATATCTGCATTGCCATTTCATACAAAGTGGCTCATCTTATTTGGATTATTTTCTTTACCAACTCTGCCAACTTCATACTTAACCATCATCTTTGAAAACCACCAAGCTTTAAAATATTAGGAAGTGTATTTAATATATTGATGATTGATCAAATTGTTGGCCTACTGATGGTGCCATGTCCCATTAGGTTTTCACTTGCGACACCTCTCCAATCTCCTTAGCTTATTGAAGATCATGAGTAATTTCCAATGTGGGTCATTTATGTATTAAAATATGGTACCCGGACCATCTGTGAAACTGTTGGCTGGGATACAAATAGTTAGAAATACACACCAGAGAGATATGCATACGTGACATTGTTATGATATCTGGAACAAGATAAACCGGAGAATATAAAAAATTAAAAAAGGTTTTTAATCATCAATTCTTTGACTTTATTCACTATTATACATAAAGTCTCCGTTTTGATAGCGGAATTGAGTTATTCTGGATAGATAGATATGCCAGTATAAATATCAAATCTATATGAATAAGAGATTTTATGTTTGGTTGTGTTTTTTTTTATTCTTATTGAAAAACGTAAGAATAAAGGTTGAGTTGTTTGGTTGATGAATAATAAAATATAAATAAAGTGTAAAAAAGTTGATTTGACATGTAGACCCTTTGATGTATAAGAGATGATATGTGATTTGATGTGATAAGATGTAAAAAGTTGATTTGACATGTGGGTCCATGAGAATAGATAAAGTGAATATATCTTATTCTAGGGGTTACTTAAAATTGTTATACTCTTTTATACTCGTTTAAACTAGTTTAGAAATACCAAATTATATTCTGCAAACAAACAACAATTTTCCTTATCCATTCTTATACCACCCTTATACTACCCTTATACTCGCCTATTCCGCTTCCCAAACAGGGCAAAAGAGACTCAAGAGAGGGTGAATGGATGATGCAGGTGACAAAATATTGATCATAAAGAAGTTTTTTTTTTTTTTTATCGAACTCAGAATAATTTAATCTTGTGGACTGAAATCAGAATACAAAATTTCTATGTCAAATATTTTTAAAATTGATCAGAAGTTTATAAATAGCCACAGTGAAGGAAGACAATTGCCCCTTCATAAGCTGCTAACACAACAATATTAGAAGTAAAACATGTTCAAGCATATATAATCTAAAGGGCAAAGCATGCACACAAAGTTGTGTGAAATAAAAATATGGCATGCCAAACATTTAGTGGTCACAATCTTATTGGAAGGGAAAATCTCCTCATCTATACATTTTTGTGACACTGATTTGAATCACCAAAGAGCAAATGCAAATGGTTCATGTAAATTTCTTGATTTCAAAGTAACTAAAAAACAAGATGAAGAGGTCTTGTCTTCACACACAGGTGGTTGAAATCAATCAAAACCAACAATCAACTGTGGTTTTATTTTTTTGAAGAATGAAGCAATTTCAATGTGAAGGAAGCATCGATGTCCATTTTGAGCTGCTGCCCAATTGTCACATTTCATTCCCAATTCAATGTTGACAGATGTTGAGCAGTTCACCTTTGCCCTTAGCAACCCAAGTTTGCTGTAACTGCAAACAAATACCCTATTTCACATCACCATATCATAATCCAAACATCTTTCAAATGTCCCCTTCAAGTCCCAACTTTTCAAGAAAGTGAAAAACAACTATTAGTTATAAAAAAAAAATCTGATATCTAGGAAATAGCTTCCTGTAAAACTAATTTCAAAAGCTGTTTTTCAATTCCTCAATGTGCAATATTACTTAAACCCAATTATACATGGAATTTTATGACTCATGCAGCAGGTAGCTTACTTTTTATGGCAAAAGACAATGTGTATACAAGACTTTGGCTCATAAATAAACTTATGAGCACGAGTGCAGATCGAAAATGGCTGCAAAGACTACAAAACCTACAAAACTGATTTCCATTTGTTATCTTTCCACTCTACGAATGTGGTCAGTGAGGTTTGGGTACAAATCCATCAACAGCAAAGTTCCGAGTGGCCACCGGAAGTGCTAAACGAAGTCCATCAAGTTCAGGCTTTGCAATTACTTGGCAACCTAGACGAGAACTGCAGATTTACAATTGAGGGGAGTTTTGAAGACATGCTTAAATAGGAAGAGACCACAAAGTATCAAACATGTGATAATGAAAGATACCCACGTTTCTGTGAGCCCAAATGCAAGATCCAACATGTCATTCTCCTCATCTGTTGGATCCTCTAATTTATTGTAGTGCTCCATATCCTAGACATGGAAATTACCCAGAGTCAATTCATGCTATGAAAATCCGATTGTCAAAGTGGCATACTTAGCCACCAACAAATCTGAAATGCAAAACCTACCATTACAATCACATGACATGTCGAACACGCCAGGGAGCCTTCACATGCTCCTGAAATCAAAGGATATGGGAATATGGGATCATATTAAATCTCACATACCACGTCCTACATGTAAATCACATGAATGGAATCTCCCAGTGCTTCATCTCGCACACATGCAGGACAAAAATATCTCAACCACAATTACAGAAGTCCATTTAGCAGGCCTAATCATTCTTATTTCAATGCCAATTTTACCAAAAATGGGTTCATTTGAGTAGCTATAGATGATCGTAAATATGCTGTATTGCTGTTAAAGGGGATGGTTTACGGTAACATCAGCTGCGGTCTGACATGCAAAAGTAATTTAGCCACTCTCTTAGGCTCTGTTTGGAACCACGTCGGGCGAGCGGTGGCGTTGCCGAACAACATGGAACGCGAACTCACTCCCAAACAGGTTTTTGCCGTCTGTGTTGGAAGCAAAGAAACCCCTTGTCGTATATGAGTTTCCGTCCATTTTTTAACGTTCGCCGACTCCGCGAAAACATAGATTCGGGCAATGCGGTCTGCCCCCCATGTTTCGGCATTGCAAATGCCCACCAACGCGGATCCAAATGGAGCCTTAAACATCCAGAGAAATCTAGTTCTATTCCACACTAGATCTGTTCCATGTAGCGTTACTCAACTATGAATAGTTTCTGTCCAATGTTTAGAAGCATGTATGAAAAGAGCAACCATGGATTAATATTCATTCTTCAATGATAATCTATACTTTAAATAGGTTGGTCAAATCCTCAGTGAGATATAAAAAACACTAGTAATGATTTTTGCTCTCCAAATACACATACTAAGAACAATGGTAAGAAACTCCAAATTACTCGTTGCAATTTTCTTTTGCGTTATTTGTCAAAATACCCTAGATGTGTCTTGATAATAAATTGGAGGTTTACAGAATAAAAAGTCTGCAGAAGTGGCAAGTTTATTCACCAAATACTGCAGTGAAATAAGAGTTTTTGAACTCAAAGCGAAAAGAATAAAGAAAAGCCCCACCCTTATATGGGGATCACATATTATTATAGAATTTTCTTGATGCATAAAGAACAACTTAAAACTTCACGGTCAAAAGTAAGAGAGAGAAGACTTTGGTAGTTTTGTTGGGTTAGGCAATTGCTGTCTCTAGGCTGCATCATTTGCACGTAGCTAACAAAACATGCGGCAATGCCAACTGCCCACATCAAATATTGGGCCATATGTAGACATGAGATAAATATTTACAACAGGTTGATATTACTGCATTGGAATGCCTTCATCCTAAGGGTGTTGATTTTTTATTCTTCTTCAAAGTATAGTCTCCTCTCACGTCATATAAGATAGAAGGACCTACCATCGTGACAAATAAGCAGATGTCCAATGCTTGTCTCAGGAAGGGAGCACAGAGTATGATAATAGCATATTAACCATAAAGTTGTAACTTGCCTTCGAGTTCTATGTCGTTCTCATGTGCTGCTTCTAACATTGACATTCCGATAGGAACCTTAATATGCTTCTCTTCTCCATCTTTGTCAACAAATGTCACCGATATTCTGTATCAACAACCCAAGAAAGTTAGAGAATTAGGTATGGCCATTGCATGAGGCAATTGCCTTTCAGTTTTAAACGAGTGTTGACACTTCAATGCAATCACATATACCTCGTTAGCTCCCTTCACTTGCATATATCTCGTTAGAAAATTTTTACATTTTCTATAAATGATATAATTCAATTAATTGGAGTGTATACTTCACCTTTTACAAAAGTACATACCATCAGGTGAGGCATGTGATCTTAAAAAAAAAAAAAAGCATGGCGGACTGCGTTTGGGAATGGAAACGGGATTGAATGTAACATTTTCCGTTTTAAATACATGCTATAGTTAGTATACTAGAACATTGTACACTTAATCTGATCAGGAATTACAGAAAATCACATGCATCCATTTTCTCACTGGTAACTAACTCTTACAACAAATGGTAGGTTAAGGTCTATTGGCCTTCCCAAGGGAACATGTACCAACAAATAATATACAGGGTCCTCGATATAACCTTATGAAGAATGCAAATAGTTCATTAAAGAAAAAAAAACACAGAAGCAGCATGTTTGCATGAAAACAAAATGATCCATAATTCTGTTCTATAGTGCATCTGAAAAACAACTTACTTATCTTTCTGGTCAATCCCTTCTTCATGAACCTTATCATCAGATGTACTAAAAAAATGTGTCTGCAGAAAGAGGCATATATACATATTAATACGAGAAAAGCAAAAGATAAAAGAATAAAATTGAGTGCTTTTGCCAAGAGAAATTAAGGATAAAACTCGGCCCCATTGGCAAGTGAATTTATCTTGAAACTCAGTTCAATCATCAAAATACTAACATCCAATAGGAATATTTTAATTTCTAATTAAGGTTCGCTGTACTCCAACATGGATTTCATAACTCAACATCCGATATGCAAGAGAATTTTTTTTTTTTTGTGGACTATGCAAGAGAAATTTTATTATTCAAGAATGTCTAGTTTTGAAAACAATATAAAAGACCGTGAGGATTTTACCACCAAGTTAGACAACAACAAATTTAATATAATATTCAGCTGGGTGACATTTTGGACTAATGATGTCTTTTTTGTGGAAACAACAACGGCTTTATCCTTTATGTCCAACCATTATTTATAGTTCATACAATCATTTTCAAGCTCACCTTCAGTACATTGGGCATGACAAGGTTAGAAATTTATTGATTGATGATTAAAAAGTTGGTGCTTTGTCAAAAAAAAAATGGAGACATTCTCCATTTAAATTATGAATTATCCGGGGTCAAATGGAGGAGAGTAAGTTTCGTAGAGTTTATATTGTCTTTAATTTTGTAAGAAATTCATGAGGGGACGCTAAGTGTTCTTCTTTTATTTTGAAAAGGAAATTGGAGCCATTCACACTAAGATGATGCCCTTGAACATTTAGAGACGAGTAATCCCCGAAAAGCAAATGAAACACATAAAACATTGAAAATAAAAAGTACTCCTCTCACTCAAAAATACCCCAGACAATATCCCTCACCAATTAATCCCCATGATAGTGGAAACCTATTCTTCACTAAGGAGCACCATCACCCAAGCACAAAAAAAAAAGCTGTAATAAAAGGGGGAGGCTTTGTCTTTTAACTTAACTTTAGGGTCTAGGGTGTCACATATCCTAAAATCATGAAGCTGTGTTTTGAAAAATATTGAGCCCTTGCACAAGCATTTACCAAAAAAGGATGTTCATGAACGCTATATATTTTCAGCAAGTGTATGATCACAGATGAATGAGATTTAAGATATAGTCCAAACCTATCAACATTTAATATTACTGCTTCACATGGAGGTCATCACATCACTATATATGAGTCCAAAATAAAACGTGCTGTTGTGGTGCACAAAATATTATAGCATAAATTTGCATGTAAATATATAATTCATAAAAATAAAAAACATAGCTGACCCCTGGTTGAAAAGGACGTCTGGAAGATCCCTGTAATAATCTTGTTCTGGATATTAAATATCGACCTGACAAACCAATCAGAAAGTGAATCAGAAGGATGGGTTAGGAAATTGTCCATCGCATATTATAGGATAGGGCTGATATGATAGCTCATCAACAGTCAAAATTACATGAAATATCTCCAATATTCATGGGAAAATGACTGATTAAAAACTCCAAAACTAAATAATGAAATCCTGACTAGTGTTTCAAGTGTTCGCCCATGCATAAATATCATATTTTTGCAGTGAGCAATATAATATTGGCATTGGCAATAGTAGGGTGTCCGTTCAATACCTATTTGTATCGGCTGAAAGAAAAAAAAGCATGTATCACTGAATATGGATGATGCATTAGACTTCTAAGTATATATTGTGCTTAAATGTTAATGAAATTGCATATTATATTCTAGTGGAAGATGGTGTCCAATTTCATTGAATTGATAGCGTACTGGAAACAAAGAAGAAAAACAAAAAAAAAACTGAGACGTTCAGTGAGTGATATACAAAAGAAATGGGCCACTACTTAGAAGGCCCTTAAGATAATACTCCACAATGAAGCCTCCTTCAAAGATTGTAATTAGTTTTTCAGCCTTCAAGATATACTTGCAACAGACCCCAGTAGGTAGATTGGATGAAACAATGTATTCTCAGCATAGCGCTGCTTGTTTTGAAAATAATTCTCATTTCTTGTTTTCCAAATAGTGGTATAATAAAGATGGACTTGTTGTGAATGCTTCTATCATCTTCCTTCTTCTGGGATGATAGGCTCTTCATCATGCAATTGATAGAGGAGAGGCTGATCGGTTTCCACCATGCTCTCTGCATCATTTCCCAAACCCAACATCATTTCCCAAACCCTCCTGCTGAAACTACACTTCACAAACATGTGATCATTTGCTTCAAAATTTGATTGACACAACTCATAGCCAAAGGAAGAATTTACAGTCCAGACTGCCCTGTTGAGCTTGGATAGAGTCTTATTCATGCAGAGCAACCACATAAATGCTTTGAACCTTCTGAGGAGATTTGGCTGTCCAACAAATATCAAGATGTTCACATCCACCTCACTCACATTCACAAGGGGATTGGCCTGACTTTGCATAATATAACATGATTTCATTGTGAAGACTTTCTCGGAATTTCAGTTCTAAATCCAATAATCTTCTGCACCGGCTGAAATAGTCACATTTTTTAGAGTTTCCAGCAGATTTCTTCTCAGCCTTGGACCTCTAACACTTATCTTCATTAAGATTTCTTCTATGTTGCAAATTGTAGTGCATCTTGTGCATTATTTATAATTGTTATTATTAAGGTATTAGATAATAATGTTTGTTTAAACAACACTAGCATGAATATATGGGTAATAGTTTAGATATCAATATTGTATCAAAATAGAACTGATCGAAACCATTATAAACTGATTATTTTTGGATCACAATAGTTGTCATCTTAAGAAACTAAACCCTTGAAATGAATGAAACTATTTTCACGATGGATAGGGAACTGATCAAAATTCTAATATTTAATTCAACAATGGTAAAACCAAACTAAATTTCACTATGTGCAACCATAATCAAGTTTTCATCAATCTTCCAAGATGCCCGGATGTAGACATAAACACACAAAGATGCAGAAAACAAGGACAGCAGGATGCAGCTAAGCATTTGCAAATATTTAAAAATAATTGATAAAGTTAACATTGTATAAGCACATAACCATATAACTCACAATCGTTTAGTTCATATTGAATGAAGTATTGATTAACTATCAATATAATATCATCACTGTTAAGCATCAAAATAAGTGCATGGACTATGAGAATATCCATGCATCATACCCAGTCACCATATTATCACCAAAAAAATCACAAAAGGCAATTAGAGAAAAGAAGAAAAAAAATCACAAAAGGCAACTGGTGGGAGTTTCCCATCCCCTGAACAAGATTTACAATTTGTCAAGAGAAGAAAAGTTTGGAGTAAATAAAAAGAGGGAAACAGCTCAATGAGTTAAAATTGTATGTAAGAAGAAAGAACATATCAAACACAAAAAATTGATAACACTATAATCCTTCTCAAAAGACAACAGGAGAAGCCGATATCACAAAACTAGATTTCATAGCATTCCACTTCAACAACATTTAAATCAAATTCACCGAAGCTAAGTTGGATCCTTAAACTATAAACCTAATTAATTCCATGAGCAACCCAATTGGTGAGACAAAAAAATTTGCATCAAATTCATGCAAAAAGGAATATATTTGGATAAATGATCAATCATTCATCATTCATCATTCAATTCAAATGAAACTAAACATACATGAGGAAATACATACAAATAGGATACCATAGTAATAAGAGATGAGGTGCAATGATACCGATAATAGATTACTTTCGTCAACTGAGATAAGCAAATTACCAAGAGATGGAATGTACTGATACCTATATTAGATTCTTTGATCAACAACTGAGCTCCAGCCCGTGCAAGTTTAGAGATGAACATATTAATCAGAGGCAGAACCTGCAGAATTATAAGTACATCAAACAGGAAACTTCAAGAAACATGATTCAAGGAAAAATAAACCCAACGGCCAACATTATCCTCCACGCCCAATCTGCTCATGTCACCCCCCCCTCCACCCCACACACAAAAAAAAAATTTGAAATGCTCCATAAGCAAACACAACTATATTTTGTAACTGAATGCAACCTTGACCAAACTTGGGGTGCAGATGATAAAATATAAAAAAAGCAAAATTAATAAAATAAACAAGGCCTTGATTAAGAATAATTCAACCAGGGACAATGTCAGCAGAATCAATGTATTTTATGAACAAATTCCAAACCATTTCTCTATCAAGCCATTGGATATATTCATAAGGGTCTTTAGTGTTTGAAACCTCTACCATTCATTTGCCTTAACTAAATATACATAGCATATCATATTAGAGTCCAAAAACATCAGCCATCCTTCCGTTCTCAACAGGAAAAAAACAAATTTAAATTAAAACTCAGCAGGTGACACTACAAATATAATCATACACCGAACAAAAAAAACATTAATGATCTCAACCCTTTCCCTCAACAGAAATTCGAGCATTAAAGGCATCAAAAGAGCATCATATTGTTGAAAAATGAATCATATGAAATGGACATTCAGAACATGACCAACACAGATTCAACACAATAGATATACATAAATTCAACCAAACCAACCATAGTGTCATTTTCACAATCATCTCGCTCGCTATTTTCAGTTTACCTAACACACGTTTGAATAAATTCGAACAAACTTCCTCAATGAGATCTATTAAGGGAAAAAATTTGTAGACTTGAATGGATATCAACTAAATATAAACAAATAATTTTTTAAAAAAAGATCCTGAAGAAAGAACCTTCAAATAACCCTGTTGAATCCCAATCGGATACACAAAACAAAGAAATCTAGAGAGTTAGGGGGGAGAGAGATAGAAAAACCTTATGGAGTCTTCAAATGTGATTTTAGGTCGGAAAGTTCACACCGTTGAAGCTGTTCGATGAATCGAAGACTACTGACTACTGAGGGACCTGTTCGAAGAACAAAGGGAGTCAGAGATTTTAGGTTTCTAGTGGGTAATGTTCGGCCCATGTCGCAATATTGGGCCCATATAGAAAAAATTTCAGGGCACTGTTACATCCGATCCATTTCCGTCCCATTCCAGTGCGTCGTTCATGTTAACAAGATATATGTTTCTAAATTCAATGTTAAATCTCTTTAAGGAACCCATTTTTCTTGTTTTTGGAAGAAAAAAAAAAGAAAAAAAAAAAAGGAAGAAGGCACAATAAACAACCCAATGGAGAACCAAAGATCTAAGCCTCTAATGGTACCTCCGTTGATGCCTCTGTTGATCTCGGGTGGGGACAAGGGAGGTCTGTTTGACTGGGGTCGAGGATTTGTCGGGGGGAGGTGGAGTGATTTGGGTGGGGACGGTGTTAGCTTTTCAGTGGGGACGAAATTAAGGATAATTGAAGTTAGGTCTTGTAATTTTAGGTGGG
This sequence comes from Acorus calamus, assembly GCA_030737845.1. Classification (NCBI taxonomy): domain Eukaryota; kingdom Viridiplantae; phylum Streptophyta; class Magnoliopsida; order Acorales; family Acoraceae; genus Acorus; species Acorus calamus. The sequence continues at coordinate 41,596,764 of CM060863.1, read as the reverse complement.
GGTATTTTTGGTATTTTTTGATTTCATTTCCCTTGAACAATCGGACATTTGATAAGAGCATTAAAAACTAAAAAAACCCTATAATTGTGGGGACTTTAAACAAATTAATAAGAAGAGAGAGATCAATACCAAATAGAAAAGTTTATTGGAGTATATGTTTATTTTTTATAAAAGCATGTACTTTATTATATTTTAAAAAAAAATTCAAAATATATGTAGACTGAAAATGAGATTTGAATGTAATATTATCTAAAATTTCATGCCAACTCGAGTAAATTGGGTTACAAAATTATCCAAACTCAACCCGACTGATGAGATGTTCAATCCAAACCCGAATCCAATTTGAAGTCTTTTTTTTTGAAATAAGGTAGATATTGTTGTTCACATTTGTATTACTAAAATAATTATTACAATTCTAAATTGGAGGTGAGAGGTAAAGAAAGACGTGAAAAAAAAAACACAAAGTGAATATGATCCCAAGTAAACGGGGTGTCCTATCAGACCAAGTTTGGGTTGAATTCGGTTAGATTTGGGTCGGGTTTGGAGAAAGAAAAAAAAAATCTATCACGTGAGCTGCTAATCATCAACAACTTATCAACTCCATCCAGTTGATAAGCAGCTCTGAAAATTTCAGCATAAAATCCAACAGAAAATCTCTCAATCTTTACTTCTTACCATTCCCTACATTTGATTCAAGCCGTTCTCCACAAATCTTTATGTCCTTCAAAAAGCTTCAGTCTTTATCAATATGAGAATCAGAAACAAAGAAGCATATCTTGAAGATCCGTGAGACTCTCATTTCCATCTTGTAATTGTTGTTTTTTTCTGTTTGGAAGTTGTATTTATCGAAATGGATCCCTTTTAGGTTTGGAAGTACGGCGATTTTACGGAGACATTCAATTTGGAGGATTTTGTATGATTTTGTAAGGGTTTGGACTTGCCAGGGTATAAAGAGGGATGGTGAAGGACGTGCAAGAGAGGTTTGATAAGATAATGGAGGAGTTGACCAACGAGGAGGAAAGAAGTAAGGGGAGGGAGTGAGCTTATTTTATTGGGGGTGTACTTATTAGGATATTAAAGATCTTTAACAACAAAATGTATTTAAGGTGCTTACTTCAATTCAGAGAGGCGCAAATAGAATCAACCTACGAATTCAACCCGAATTGGTCGGGTTGAACCCGATGATCAAAAACCTCAATTTGAACCCACCTAAAAAGTAGGTTGGGTCAGATTTAATCCAACCAAATTGCACATGGCCATATGTTTTATAGCCTATTTTACAGCTTCATGCACTATTGTGGAGGTAAAAATCTGCACTAGGACACGTGTCATGCAAAGACGATGCGTGAGTCATCTGGCGTAAGGCCCATTAGGCTCGATCCACGAAAAAGTGACGTCATTCTGGCATGTCGACACGATCAGACTAAAGGATCTAGTCGGACGGCCAGATATCTCGAGAAAAGATGGCACCTCGAGTAATCTAAGGCACGATCAGATGACAAATCTGGTCGGACGACCTTATTACTCTGGCTCGAATAATCTAAGGCACGACCAGATGACGGATCTGGTCGGGTGACCTTATTACTCAGATACGAGTAGTCTAAGGCACGACCAGACAACAGGTCTGGTCGGACGACCTTATTACTCAGATGTGAGTAGTCTAAGGCACGACCAGACGACAAGTTTGGTCGAGCGACCTTATTACCCAGGTGCGAGTAGTCTAAGACACAATCAGACGCCAGGTCTAGTCGGTCAACCTTACTCCCTCGCAGAAGTATGCAGAGGCATAACGCACGGGCATGATCATCAAGGGACACCAAACAGACGTAGAAACAGTTAGAAGACCACAAACGTTTGCAACTGCCACGTTGGTATTAATCACCCATTACTAGCGGAACTTGGGTAATTAAGGGACGATATGGAGAGTAATGACGGGAAACATTTCCCTTAGAAAAAAGCCCACTAACACTTAGTGGCAAAAACAGTTACAAAGTGACCAATTGAATTACTTGAGACTTGATCCCTCCAGGATACGTAGATAACCTATAAAGAAGTCGCGAGACATCACTTTTATGGAGATTGGAAGCAATCGAAAACAATCACGGTGATAACTGAGTCACTTGTGATAGCCAGACACAATCTCTCCTTTTCCCACCAAAAACCCTTTTTTGTTTAAGCTTACCACTAAAACTCCATTACCTAAATTCTTTTGAAGTTTCTAATCCCAAAATCACAAATTTAACTGTGATGGAAAATTATCCTACTCAACTATAACAACATATTATATAACACGTTATCACAGTGTACGGAATTTTATCACAGTATATGATACAAAAAAAATCATCATTTTTTCAATGCAATAAAATATACACTAATGTATCTTAGTATATATTTCATTGTGTATAACTGTATGTATTTCAATGAACGAGTATGAATTTTTTATTTTAAAAAAATCCGGTTTGAACTTCAATTAGATAAAAGAAAAGAGAATTTGTGGAGATGCGGGGTATCGAACCCCGTACCTCTCGCATGCAAAGCGAGCGCTCTACCATGTGAGCTACATCCCCAATTGATGTCAACTTTTAATTTTATTTTATAATTGTATAAACATATTACCGGCTTCTTAGCATTGTGATGTCCACCCATCATAATCTTGAAGTGCTTCGTTTTTATCTCCCACTCGTGTCCATTGAGTCAATCATACTGTCCTATTTATTGGACTCTTCTCTTAACCCTCAACAATATAATTAAGTTAGCTTAAGCAGGTCTCTTGACTCTTGTTTAGTTGATTCACATAAGTTCTTTTTCACACAAACATTTCTTGTTTTAAGAAAGAGTATGGCGAGTTTCATATCCATCCATTCTTTATCCCTTGTTGCGACTCTCCCTGTCGGTGGCAAGTCTGCTGGCAACCAGTGCCACCTCCGTCAGATCGCTGCCGTGGTAATTATAAGTTTCCTCGGTTTCAATTGTTACATAGTACAAATGATCAATATAATTATCAATATCTTTAAAAAATCAGATTGGATTGGCCTGTTCAACTGGTTGGACTGTCGACCAGCTCGGATTTCGGTCAAGTTCACGGTTCAATCTCAAAACCAATCTACTTAAAAAATTGTTCTAAAATTGAAAAAAATGTTCAACCCGGTTGAACTGCTGGTTTTACACACTTGTTCCCGGGTTACACGAACTGCCTTGGTTTTGTGTGAGTATAGGGTTACACGAACTGCCTTGGTTTTGTGTGAGTATCAAAAAAATCTATTGAAATGACGTTTTAAAGCCCAAAGTCACTTTCTTCAAAACAACAAAAAACATATTATTTTTTAAAAAAATGTAAAACATTATTCAGATACATTCTCTCACAAAATTGAGTTATTTTCTTTTATTTATGTTTAGCTTATGATATTTATTTATGTAATACAGTTTTTAAATATCTACTTACAAATTGTAAAACATTAGTTTGGTTATGTTCCTTACCTAATTATAAAATATTAATTAATTTTAATTTATTAATATGATTAGTATATGTTACGTTTATGGTTCAATTCCAGTTAACCCGACGGTTAAACCAGTGAGTTGGTCATTTTTTTTGTTCATTAAATGGTTCGATCTTTAAAACATTGATAATTATATATTAATGGATTAATTTGCATGTTAACAACCTAAAAAAAATTTGTGTATGATTTGGATTTTTATTTCTCCTTTTCCAGAAAGTTCCATCTAATGGTGGACTGAGACTTGTTCAGCTCACAAGTGCAGCAAAGAAGTCCTACGGCACTCTGAATCATTCCAAGACCACCACAATCACGTGTTCTATTGTAAGCAAGTCCAACTTTTCTTTATGAATCGATTGAACTTTAATATAGTTCAATTTTTCAATAGCTGTGACCCAAATCTTTTTTTTATAAAAAAAAGAATGTTTTGAATATGATTTTTGAAAAAAACAGTTATCAAAATGTAAAAGTTTATTAGCAATGACATATAAAAGATGTTATTATATATGCAAGCAGGCCCAACCTGAAACACTGGAGATTGTTCAGAGCACTATAGCTAAACAGCTCTCCATCGATGCTAGCTCGGTCACTCCAGAAACCAAGTTTGCAGATCTGGGTGCCGATTCCCTTGACACGGTTTGTCTTATTATGACTTAAAAAATCATTTTGATTTCACGCTTCCATGATTGATTTTTTGCAATTACATTTCCCAAAGTCAATTAATTCTGCATTTCATTATAAATATGTAGGCTGGCTTAACAAAACATATGTTTAGGTGGAGATTCTGATGACCTTGGAAGAGAAGTTTGGGGTGTCGATAGGAGAAGGCGGGGCGGAGAACATATCGACCGTGCAAGACGCGGCCGACCTCATCGAGAAAGTTAAAACAGGGGACGCTTGAACGTGGAGAGGCCCAGCCTTGCAAATCAAAATTTAGTCCATCTCTCTTAATTACATGACATCGTAAAATTGTTGTGATAATTATTTGAAGCAATTTTGAGTTGTCTGTCACATGGGCACCCTCTGCTGTTGCTCGTTTAAATCCAAAATTGGACAATAATTTCTCCCAAATGGAGTGTCCTTTTGGTTGTTTTTTTCAAAAGAATTTAATGGTGGGCATAACAGCAATGCTATTTCAATGGCGTTTGGAAGCAAGTTCGAATAGTTTTTTAAGTTTTTGTTTTCACATAAAACAAAAAAAAATCCCTAAACTTGTTACCACAAACATAAAATGTTTCCATCCATTGAAGAAAGCATGAAAATAGCTTTTAATTAGATGTATGTTTAGTTATCCTCATTAAAAAAACAAAATAATAAAGTTTTGTTGTTTTTTTTAGGGAAATGTAGACCTTTGATAATTTAAAAGATATATTTACAATACGTTTGAAGTTGGTGAGAGGCAAAGAGGAAGATAAACATCACAGGAACACAATGAGGGAGACATCGAGATTTGAAATTGAACCTGGAACAAAGATAGGGAAAAAAAAGCAACAAAACACAATAGGGCAAAGTGCGCTCTCCTACGAGGGAGTAATGTTGATTGAGGGGTAACAAGCTAATATGCCAGGGGTTAAACGTTCCTCGTGTTTTCACCTCGGTAGCATCATTGTGTTTCATTATTTTGCTGTTTGTTTAACTATAGATAAATTGTAGATAAAAGTTTAACAAAATGTAGATAAAGATTTATAAAATGTAAAAAGATTTCAATTTGAGAAGAGACTAAAATATCGGCACCACCTTATTTCCTCTATTTTAACATATTAATATCATCTTATCCTTCCAATCTAAATAGTTTTTTTTTCTTTTCTTTTTATTTTACTTTATCCACTGTTATTCTACCTTTACTCCGTTATCTGAACAAGGTGTTAGAGCCCAAACTAGGAATACCGCATTGAAAGTGATGGCAGATTAGATAGCTAATGACTTTTTAGCAGCTAATGACAGACTAGATGATCTTGGTTCAATTGGAACAGACGTGTACAAGATTCGGATGCATTGAACCACAGGCGAGCATCATTAACTGGTACCCAGTTGTACATTGCTTGGCTCCTTGTTGCATCATTGATGTCCCTCAACTCGATTGGGTACATCGAATATCAAACCCAAAAGCGAACAAAACATGGCACTTCAAAGATTCCGCCGTATGGGGACCGCAGCTTTTGGGGTCGCTTTCTCTCCACTTTATTAGTCTCTCAGACTCATCAACTCATCTCAGAAATAAGGCCGGTTTGGTTGTCCGTTAAGGGTGATTCTGTTTTTAAAAAACTAAAAAGCTAAAATTGTTTAGTTAAACAAGACGATTTTTTACAAATTAAAAGCTAAATTCCTTTTATTTTTTTCTTCAAAATCTGTGTTTTAAAAAGTTAAAAATAATATTTTTTTTTAGTCAGAATCAATTTTTTAAATTTAAAAACGGTTTTTTCTGTCAAACATTAAACTTCTTTCAAATATTAACTCTAAATTAAAAAAAACATCCCTATAAAAATCAAGATCAAAATCATCTTTTCAATCTGTGTTTCTAAACGAACCCAAAGTTTACAAATTCATGTTCATTGAATACAATAGAATATTGTTTGAATGAGACATAAACTAATATAAGATTGACGATTATTATAAAATATAAAATAAATAATTATATGAATAAAATAAATAATGTTTTTGTTTGATTATGGTTTTGATTTTCTCATTCAAAAAACATAATAATAAATTATTGACATATATGCAATATCTATATATTCTTTTCAAACCAACAATTTTTTAATCTTATTCTCCTTTATTCCTTCCCATTCTCCCCCATATTCCACAACCCAAACATCGGCAAAGCCATGAAATACAATTTGGCCGAAGTGCAATTTCATCCTACTGAATGACAAGAAACACCAACACAGACAAACAACCATATCAATCAAATGGGATCAACAACAAGACCCCAATGAAGCTTTTACATTAAATAGACCCACAATATTTGGGTTCCTAGAATCACCGAATGAACGGTCATAATCACCTAATTAATAAAAACATATTCTATGACGTTACGTTACGTCGAAATTTCAGATCCCAGGGACGACACCTTCTGTTTCCGCCCTTTACGCCGCCTTCCACCGCCAACCTCCCTTTTATCCTCCGCCTGCATAATAATATCCAATCTCAACGTTATCCACCGTTTGGACACACAAAAAAAACTATCCCTTATCGGGATGTCCTTACCCCGAAACAGAAGCCCCGGGTCGGGTCAAAAGAGAACCCGTTTACAGGTTCGGACTTGGCCGATTCCGAGTCGGAGCTCCCGCGCTTGTTCTTACCGTTGATTACGGTGGAACCGCGGGGACTGGACGAGGAGGAATAACGACCATCGGATGAGGAATCCGATGATCCGAAGGCATTGGTGGATGACGTAGATGAATAGTGGCCTTTGGATGAGGAATCAACGGATCCGAAGCCGTTCATCGTGTCGTCGTGGAACATCTCCTCGAACAGCACTTTCAGATCTTCGAAGCTCTCCTGCCTCTTCTCCTACACACCAGTTTTTAAAAAATAATTAAAAAAATCGATTTTATTTTTGTTTTGTTGGAGATGAATTACATTGGCTTTGGTTTGGTTCATCATAGCAGCCATTTCGCCCAAAAAATCGCCCATCTCCTGCGTTTTTTTTCGAAGATTATTATAACATGATTTTGTAAAAAATTAACAAAATTCAAAAAATGGGTAACGGTTTTTTTTGGGGGAATAATCATTAACATACACTATTGTCATCATCGTCGCCGTCGTAAACACCAAAGTCGTAGAGGAATCTCTTATTCGTATCTGAAAGAACTGCTCGTCCCCAAAAAATATGGATGGTTTCGCATATTCAACACAAAAAATAAATAAAGGTAGTCCGAAGAATAACAATATAATGAATTTGGTGAAGAAACAGAGAGGAGTAAGTACCCGAATAAGCTTCCTGAATAGCCTGGAATTTCTTCTTAGCTTCATCCACGAATTTTGAATCCCCTGACGCCGATATCCGATCCGGATGCCATATCTACAGCCCCAAAATTTCAATTACCATTACAAAAATTTCCTCTTTACATGATTTTACAACGATATTTTCATAACACACAAAGATTTCGAAAATCCAAGTCTACCCATATGAGCAATCGACACGATTTCCGTAAAGGCACGACCTTTATGCCTTAAAAAGCACAACAAATCCAAAACGGAATCGAAAACAGGTTTTTTTCCTTTAAGGACCTAACCATGGCGAGTTTTTTATAAGCAACACGAAGATCCGAAGCAGAGCACTCCTTCTTCAGCCCCAAAACGGCGTAGAAGTCGCTCTTGGTCTCCACCTCCTCCTCTTCTCCTCCTCCTCCGGCAGCCATTACAGCCGATGCTTCGGGAACAACCGATATGCTACCAAGTAAAGTCGACGAATTTTGTGCTGCCGGAGGATCCAAAAGACGCCATTTGAGATGGGTCAAAATCAAAACCTACATCGTGCACGCGATCTTCGACATGTCCCCCTTCCGTGAAATCTGAGAAGAGTCGGAACAGTCGAGAAACAACGTTTTAAAGACTCCATCTCCCATGTGTTCTACACCGTTCGATCGAATCAAATAGACGGTTATGATAAGGTGAAGAGAAGATATTTTGTGTCCAGAAGCTTCTCTCCCATAGTTGGCTTTTTAACTAGCAATAGTTCGGCTTGACCTCGGGCCCACCACAAAAGAAGATCTCTATAAATCTGTGGCGTATTTACTTATATGCCCTTCTGTGTTGGGTTATTCACCGGTTTAGCCATGACGACGACAAAAAAGGGAAGGGACGGGTGTGTGCAAGTTGCAACATTTCCTTTTCTGGAAAGCCATCGTTTTTAATCAATTTGTGAAAGGGATACCACCTACTACCAAATTACCAAAGCAATACCTTATTAGCATATGTAATAAAATTATATTCATTTGAATTTAGATAAATGTAAATTGTATTTTAATATTACACCGTGTAATGTAATTAATTTCTTTGGATGTTGTTGCTAATTGTTTATATCTTGATTCAAATAATTTAAATGATATCAATATATATATATATATATATATATCTATATATATATATTATCCGAAAACCAGTGTCCTAAAGGAATTGTATGTCATTTCATTAGAAGATTATGAGAGTTTCTTCGTTCTTATTTCAAGGTTCAAAATAAATGACAACCATCATTGAATAAGGAAAACGCTTAAGGATCCGTTTGGTTTCATGTAATTTGAATTTCTTAAGGAATTTCAATTTACGTGAAAAATATTTTTCTGAAAAATAAAAATCATTTTCCAGGGTTTGGTTGTATCGAAATTATTTTATCGAAAATGATTTCTGTCATTTGTTTTATCGTAAATTGTATTCATAAAATTATTTTTTATTATTTGGTTCTATAAATTTGAAAAATCTTTCATTTATATGCATTAATATCAAGTTGTTGAATGGTTGGTACAAATAAAAATGTTTACATGATTCTTGATATTTGTATTATTGGGGTTTTAATAAAATAAATAAATAAATATAAAAAAATCTATTTAAAAAGATTCAATTATTTTTATTCATCCTTTATTTCTATGTATCCTAAATATTGTGATTTATAAAATATTATTAAATTTTAAATCTGATTTCTATTTTATTTAGTCCCTAAATAAATTAGTCTCGTTCAAATCAGGATATTAGATCTTGAAAATCTATTGTGATTTGGGAAATCTTAAAATATTTTATAATCATGTCTTGTTATCCAAAATATTCTCTGATTTCATGAATTAGAATCTTTTAAATTTTTATCATATTTTAACAACCCCCGAGGATTTACTGTTTCACATTTTATTCAACTAAATGTAAGTTCAAAATTTCTATTTTCGTTCTATATTACAAAAGGAATTTCTAAGTAATAATAAAAAATTATATCCTTTCAAATTATCTAATTTTTTTTATAATTCAAATAAAAATATTTTTATATTTAAATAAAATTGATAATTTATACATATTAAAAAATATTCAAATATTTTTTTATATCTTCGTAAATTACATAATTTTATATTTCTATTATAAAAAAACTCTTGTTGGTTAAATATTAACAACCAAATATTTAGATTCACAAATAAAATATTTTAAATCAAAATACATGTAATAAGATAAGATGAAATAAAAGATAAGAACATAATATTTTTTATAACACAAAAATACGGTGGAGAAGTTTATGAAGATTTGAAAGATTTGCTGTTTCATGAAAAACGGCGTATGGTCCTCTCTACCTAATCCCAAAATCGGGATTTTAAAGCAGTTACAGAAATTAACTTTAGTAACCACTTTTTTCTGAGGTATCCAAACACATTTCCCTGTAACCATTTTTTCTGAAAAGTAGCACATAATGAAGTTTTACGTCAAAACAAACGCACCCTAAGGTTTTAATATTTAGAAAGCAAGATACTTGAAAGTTTTAATGTTCAAAATATTGAAGAAACTGTTGGATCTTCTCCATGTTGATTTTTTTCAAAGTCTCTCTTTTTATACCCCGAAGGGGCAACCCCCGTTAGGGGGCTAAGGCCTCGCAGAGACTACTTCCCCTCCGGAGGGGAAACCCTCGGAGAGACAACAATGAGTTCGAGTTACTGAGTTAATGAGTGTCATGAGTTAGAGTTAATGACAAGGAAGAACCCTTATCTTAGAAGGGGTCAACGAAGTAATTATCTCTCTTTCATTTGCATGGAGTTCCTGAGGTTCACAATTGTTGTTAATTTGTTGAGGTCTGATACTATTGATCTGTATACATAGAGCTCCCCCCTCCGGGGGACGAGGGCGTTACTCTGCTCTCCCTTCTTGACCATGGGTTAAAAAAAAGCTTCATAAACTATCCGCTCCTTCAGATTAAACAAATGAACAAACTAGAAGTGAATACCCTAAACTCTCTTCTCTCTCTGGGCTAGGGGCCGGGCGATACTCAAATTAAAGGAAGCCCGAGACCCGAAGCCAAACAGAGAGACTAATAATATAAGTACCTGAGCTTAAGTTAGAGTTCGAGTTAATGAGTTGTACTTTTTTGTCTCGAGGTACTCAATCATTTCAATCAAGAAGCAGTGGTGCGAAGCACTCAAAAAAAAAAACTTTTGAAAAGTCATATTTTGACGCCTTCAATAAGCCTCATGTACCACCTCTTTTTGTTGTTTGTTATTACACATGAGCTCATCCGCAGGTGAGGCCTGCGGTCCTCGGTCGGTCAGTCGCTATCAGTCTGTTCACTCGACCGGCCTACCCCTATAAGTTCCCTTCCCTGGAAGGGCTTGCTTACAGATTTAGGCCGGTAAACCCACGTAGGTTAATCCCATTTGTAGGCAGGCAGGCCCTCGGAATAATTTAAGAAAGACCAATAGCACGAAAGAAAGCCCAAGAAAAAGGGGGAATTGAGAAGGTTAACTACACTCGACCGGTTGTTTATATAGTTATGTAGCCATGTTATGACAATATCATACTCTGGGTCAATGTGCTTTTTCATCAACTTTTCAGGTGCACCTAAAATCCATTTGCATAGTTAGGTTCACAATGGGTGTTAGATTTGTTGGGTCTATATAGTGATCAATGTACTTATTTTGAATTAAAAAAAAGATAAATATTTTCAGATTCAGAAACAGTAATCTAAATTTAGATACTCAAATTAAATAAGCACAAACAACTAATAATATAAGTACCTCTAATTAATAGGTCAAACTTTAGGTCTAACCATAGACTTGTTTTATGATTATTATTTTTTTCAAAAAATTTGGTTCACTCAGAAGTCACAACCTGGCGCCGCCCCTGACCGATATCAAAAAGCATTATGACATAATTAACAATATCTCATAGTAATATTTTTTATACTATGATTATATTAATGTAATTTGAAGAAAAATAATAATAAACCTAATGATATAATTGTTAAATAAAATACTATAAATATTTATTCCCGTATTATCTTTCATCGTAAGGTAAAACAAAAAAAAAACAATGAAAATAAGAAAGAAAAAACTACCTTCGTATAAACGAATAGGCATTATGATGGTAGGATCCATGAAATGCAACTTGAGATTATAGGTGGTAAACGAGTCAAGCTCTGACATGTTCAGGCTTAGCTCATTTAGTACGAGGCTCTGCTCGACTCGGCTTGTTTGTTAAGCAAGTCAAGCAGCAGTTCACATTTCACAAATCACAACATCTTATACATGTGAAAGTGACATAAGCTCGAACTCGACTCGTTTTCCTTTTTTTCGTTAAGTAAATGAACTCGTTTACAAACCGAAGCTTTAAAAATGGTTAAAACTTCGACTTTTTGTCTAATCGAACGAGCATAAACGAACTTTAACCGATTCGAGCCCAAGTCAAGCCCGAGCTGCTCGACTCGTTTACTAGCCCTACTTGACATGAGGCAAAAAGAATGGGTACAATGATCAATTGAAAAATACTAAATGGTATTGAAGGACAATTATATATGTAGCCATGTGTATGCACCGAAAAAAACTTATAGGTAATATTTCTTTTTCAGTATGAATATTCAATGAATTATATATACTTATTTATAAAAATAGAAATTTCTTATTGAGGTTCATATTTCTTTCACATTAGTTAACATGGTGCACTGGAGACAATAAATATAACTCTAAAAATATCTGCAAGCAACATAGCTCAAAGGCCCAAATGTTCATCTCACATAGTAGCACATTATTTCCAATAGAATTGATACATGGAAGATGAATGCATCCATCCCTCATTTCAGCTTCTAATTGCAGTCCTCATTGGTACAACCGTATAAAATACTCTTAAAAAAAATCATACACTCTTTCAAATAAAGTGTATGTTGTTATATAAAATAAAGTATATACTAAGATACATTAATGTATATTTTTTAAGTTTAAAAAATAATTAAAAAATCAAAGCTCTTAATACTTGGGAATTGGGACCACTGAATGGGAAGGTGACTGCTGGTGAGGGTGTGGGCCGGATTCATGGAGTAAGGTGGACGGCTCTCTACAGCGTCTCTACACCACAAAATATGTTTTTTTCCATTAAAAGACGAGCATTCGGAATCACATAATTCAGCCATCCCAAGTCTCAATTTTGAAGATTTTATCATAAAGTTTTCTACATTTCTTTGGAAGAATCACACAGTCGTGTTATCAAAAAATCATTTTGAAAGTAGCATGAATACATAGTTTAATAGTTGACAAAAGAATCTACAATCATCTCGTAAGTCTCAATTTTGAAGATTTTGTTATAAAATTTTCTATATTTGTTTGGTAGAATCACATAGTCGTGTCATCAAAAAAAGTCCAAGCCCAGAACCCAGACAGCCCAACCCAATGCGTGCAGGCCCGCGAAAACACTGAGCTGGCCCACAAGGCCCAGAGAGTCCGCCCGGAGACACCATCAATCCAGCCTGAAATCCGGCCCGACCTTAGTTTGCGTTCGGCCCGTCAAAGGGACGGCTCTGATTCACCGCGGGCCCACAAAACGATGGGGGTGCACCGCTGATTTGAGGTTCTTTAATAATTGAATTTTCTGATGATTTTTACATTTTTTTTTCTGTTTGTGACAAACATTCTCATAATTATTTTTGTACTTAAAATATACTATTATATAGAAAATTAATTTAAATATATAGTATAATTTCTATAAATACATTAAATAAAAATATATTATTTGAAACCACAGACCAGATAAGAAGTGCACCTAAATTTAAATATACCTTCAACCATGTCTGAATTGTCAAAGAATAAGTATAACCACTCGTTTCTTACGCGGTTTGTCGGTTAATTTGTTTTCTCGGATTCACGTGCATGGATTGCTGACAACCAATCACGTACTCCCACGTATCATCTCCTTCCCCTTTCATAAGGAGAGGGGACGACCATCTCTTCTCTCTCTCTCTTCTGTTTTTATTATTTTATTATTATCATTTCGTTCTGTGGAACGAAAATGGAGAGATGAATAGGGATTGCGAGAGAAGAGAATAAGAGGAGACGTGGGCACATAAACAGATAGAGAGAGAAAGAGGGGATCATCTGATGAAGGGAATGCATATATGTAATTATTTGAGATCTTCAAATGGGATCTCGATTTCAATGTCGTGTTTAGATGATCTTTCGAATCTCTGCAACTATTCGACAACTTTGATGGCAGATTCTCTTTAATGGGTACGCTCTATATGTCTTCATTTCTTTAATCAATTCACGCGTTTGTCTTTGATAGCGTTTGGTAACGCGATTGAAAAACTGATTTTCTACAATCGCTGGATTTAAAATTGATTCTGTAAGAAAGCTGTCTCCCCCAGCTTTCTCAAATTGTAAGCTTTTGAGCACTATTTATCTGAAATCTGTTTGTAGGAAGTTCTGATTGCAAAACTGTTTGGTTGCATGATTGCAGAACCAGCTTCCTCCAATCGTAAAAATTGCGCAATCGCGCAACCAAACATTGCATTCGTATTCCTTCGTTACACATATTTTTTAGTGTTTAATTCTTATAACATAAATCTTTTTTCCCCCTGTTTTGGATCCAGTATAATTTTCTTTATTGGTTATCCAAATTATATATATTCCTTCCAGCTATTTCAAAAAGAAGACTTTTAAAGCCTTTATGAATCAAAATGGGAAGCTATATTTATCTTTGAATCACAAGAATTCATGAAAAGACATTAATTAAAAGTATTTTAAGGGGAAACATTTCTTTTTTGTGTTTGATATATGTCTATATCTACATGGAGATCACCTACATGAACAAGCGATTAATGAATCATTGACACACAACAAATCAATTAATTATGTATACATATGAATTGCTTTTCATTTGATTCATTTTATACTGTACTGACGATTTTCTTTTTTTGCATGCACGCACGCATGTGTGTACGTGATCACGTATAGCAGCGGATGATCAATCCCTACTAATAATGAGCGGGCATGGAGACGAGGAGGAGGATGCCAATGCCAAGTTGCGGAGTAGTAATGGTTCAGGCTGGCAGATCGAACGGCTGAGAGACATGCTCCACAAATGGCAATCAATGGCCCTGGGCGCGAGAGATCAGGAACATGATCACCACCATGAAGGACCACCGGATCGGCGTTGATGGGGTTCTCCCCCGCCATGAACAGGAGGCTGAAGTGCTCCTTGGTCCCCATCGACTCCGACGAGGAGAGCTGCCAGAGCCCGGACCCGCCACCGGACGTCCCGAAGGGGTACTTGGCAGTGCAAGTCGGTCCAGAGCTTCGGAGGTTCGTTATACCGACGGATTATCTGAGCCTCCCTGTGTTTAAGGTGCTGTTGGAGAAGGCGGAGGAGGAGTTCGGGTTCGACAACAAGGGCGCGCTTACGTTCCCGATCGAGATCGAGACGTTCAAGTATATCCTTCAGTGCTTGGAGCATCACTACCGGAAGACCGATGGGGGCCACGGTTTCAATAATGAAAATGGTATGTGTTCATATATAAATAATAATTTATGGATGCACATAATCGGTTATCACTAGATAATCTTAGAGGATTTGATTAAATTCGAGATTATTGAAGAATTAAACACATGACTCTAACCAAACAACATAAATTATACATGTCGATCCAATTTTTTAGAGTTCGTCTACGGTTCTGTCTAGCCATCAAGTAAGTTATGATGAATTTCTTTCCATGTTATTGGTGGAGTAGAAAACATAATTTATTTGTATTGTACAATAATGGAGGTTAAGTAACTATGTATCTCATAATCAAAAATGTACGGAGGCTTCCCAAAATTGATCGACTCCACGAATTGATTATGTTCCTAATAAAAACATCATTCGGAGCTCAATAAATTGTCTCTTATATGAATTCTTCTTTTCCAAGGCAATGCTAATGAATATAAGAACACAGAATCTTGAAAATATGGATCACATCATCAGATCATCAATCCCTTGGAGACAATATATATATATATTTTTTAACATCAGGATGTCAAAAGTGAACTTATTTAATTACGATTTTGGTTTGACTTGATGCAGAGAATCTGGGAGCTGGAACCAGCTCACCAACATCAACCGACAATCTAAGATTCTTATGAAATTGCATGTGATAGCTTGATTGCGATCTTATTTTCTAATCCCTATTTGTCGGCCATTCTCCATTATTTTAACTATGTTAATTTTTTGTTGATGGCCGTACATCTTTGTTGGCTCATGTGTACTCCTTGTGTTGTGTAATGTTTGATTAGCTAACATTATATGTGATTAGTGATTAAAAATAGAGCCTATTTAGTGCATTGTTTTCTTCCCGTGCCAGCAATGGATATTGATTCCAAAACATGCACGGTGGCAGTTCCGTAGCTGGTGAAAAGAATACATTAAATTTGTGCATGACAAATCAACTGAAGTAGATTGATCAAATTAAAGTAAGTAAATATGGATTATATTGGCTTAGCATATTTTATATGGGTTACAATTAATTAATACTGTCAACATAAAGTATAACCAAGACAACAAAAGATTAAATTTGGTAGATAATTATTTTATAATAAAAATGAAGATGAAGATACCGTTACATTTGGTTCAAATTATATTTCACGTGATTCTCCAAAATGTAGTTAGTCCTTTAAATAAGAATAGGGCAACAGGTAAGAATAGCACTCATAAATCAAATATTAGCATAAATAACATCAAAGGTCGAATATTTACAAAAAGTAGCACTGGTCAATATTGACCCCTTTTTATTAACACGGGAGGCGCCCTATATATGGCGCCTTTTTTTTTATTGATGGGCCTTTATTTTTATTCAGTTGACATCCTCTTCTTCTTATTAAATATTAACTATTGAGATTCTTTTATCAATGTTTGGTTAAATTTTAGTGGCTGAGATTTTTTTTAATATAGATTTGGTTGAGAAGAGAGAAAATTATAGAAGATCATAGACTGAGTTTTTTTTTTGTTTAAAATATCCGGTTGATAAGAAAATTATGGAAGATTTGTTTATTTGATTAAATTTTAATAACTCCTACTGAAAGAGAAAATTGTGGAAGATTTTTAAAGATAGGGCTTTTAATTTGGTAAAAAAATATGGAAAATTATTATTTTTTTAGCCACTCAAGTTTAATTAAAAATTTTAATCGACAAAGAGAAACAAATCTTAACTATTAAAATTTAATAAAATAGTTGACAAAAAATCTCAATCATTAATATTTAATTAAAGAAGAAGAAGTAGTGATCTCAATAATAAAAACAAAAGAGGCGCCATATAAATACAACACATCTCTTTAAAACAGAAAAAAACACTGAAGGCACCTTATATATACAGCACCTCCGATGTAAAAAAAAAGTTAGCATTGGCTAGTGCTATTTTTTGCTAATATTGATTTAAACAGTGTTATTTATGCTAATTGCCCATAAGAATAATATTAGAGACAACCCTATGTGTGCATTCAATGTCTTTTTTTTTAAATAATAAATGTGATCTAATGAAATAATAATTTGATGAAAATGTATTTACATTCACTACAAATTGAATGGACTCGCATTATTTTTAAGAAATTTTTTTAATTAGTTATAACTCTGTTGGAAAGCTGTGGATTTATAGAGGAATTATTCTTGTGCTATTAAAATAAAGTTGAATCCTTTAAAATGAAATATCACTATAGATAGAAAAATGAAACGCAAACCTCTAGTGTAGCCCCATCACTCCACATGCACCATTTAATCTCTTATTAAAGTGAATGTTATTACATAAAATAAAATATATACTGAAATACCATAATTTTTTTTAAAAAAATTTGTGTCATGTATTATGATATAACTTTATACACTGTGATAGTGTAGTATATACTGCGCTATCAGAATGTATATTACTGTAAAATGGACCGAGTGTAAATATGTTTTTATGGGCCAAATGTTAAAGCCCAAGAAAGGCCGAGACCAGGCATTGTTGATGTCTGGAAATGACTTCCGTGTGTTAGGATGCTCATTTTTGGACGCAAATCCTTCTACAAAATCATTATGGATACAAATGTCATGTCACCTATACGAAACAAGCTCATACACCATGTGTTCTAATATGTTAATATATATATTCTGTTATAAAAAATTTACATTCAAATTCAAGCATGTATTTTTTTGGGGGAAATTAATTAGGGATCATCCCCATATTATTTTTAGGTCAATGAAAATTTTTAAGTCCCTCCCGCCAGATGTTATTCAAAAATATCATCACCCAATTATGCAAAGGTTAATAATGTACTTGAGATTATTAATTGTATACCGAAAATACTTCACAATATACTAGAGAGTGTTTAGAGTTTACTGAAATAATTAGGTAGATGATATTTTATGTGAATATTACCAATGTACTGGTAAACGTTAACAGTATACTAAAATAATTGGGCGGGGGACATTTTCGGTATTTTTAAATAACAACCGGTTGGAGGGACTTAAAGATAATTTTTCACCACCTTAGAAACCTAAGAAGTACTTTGATAAATTCCTATGACCTAAAAATAATAGACGGGTGACCACATGAGCCTCTAATTAATTATTTCCTTTTTTTATTTATTAAATTATGCATTACATAAATATTACTATTATGTACAAACAATTTAAATCATGTGCGATATGTAAAATGAGCAACAATAACAAAGTATAATATTTTTCATAAAAGAATAAGCGTAGGAAGCTTTTTTCCAGCCGACAAATAATTGTTATCATCAGTTATCATCTCAATGATGATATTAGAAACATTCCCCACTACATCATCTAGTATAATTTTTATATGTTTTGATTTTTTGAAATATATATTATGTAAAAAAAATTCTATTTTTAAAATAATAAATATTTATTCTAATAAATTATATGAATAGTCGCACTTAAAAAAATTACATATATTTTATTTATAAGAAATATAGAGAGTTATAACACTTCACTCTGTTAGAGACAAGCTCATGTTCGATGAGCTAAAAGGCCACATGTATTCCGTTCTAGCTACTATTCAACTGCTTTGACCTATGCTATTCATTGTCTTTCAAGGGGTCTTGTTTCGGAAATTTAGTTAATACAAAAAAAAAATTCTTTTCTATTGCCTAATATATGAAAAATATTAGTTCGATGTGTTAATATTTTTGTCATTCTTCTGCCTATTATGCAGAATTAACTCTCCTTACACATTCATGTTTGAACAAGAACTCATTCCCGATCACAATATACATAAAGAATCGATTAATTAGTTCCTACATTAACTCCAAACGTACGGTCGTCTCATTTAATTTTCACATGAGCTGACAATTGATATTAGGGGAAAATAAACACATGCAAAAGCCAGTGTATGAACGTTGAATGGTCAACATGTCTCTCTGACCATCCATTCAAGTCTGCAGCCATGCATGCAGGTCAATAATGCAGACACGCAAATTGAGAGGAAGACACGCAAGGTTTGTAGGACTGCAACCACATGGTTTTATTATAACAGTTTTTTTAAAACAGATTTTATATAAATTATGTTCAAAAGTTGTGAAATTTAAAAGTTGGGAGGAGTGAATTTTCTGCATAATCATCATTTTAAAATTTGATTTTTTGATAATTAATTTTATAATCGCGCAACCAAACACACCATTAGTATGTGTTTTGAAATAAGGTTGAGATATTAAGATTATTAAAATCTTGTTTTTGAAATACAACTTTTGAAAAACATTGTTTTTTATTAGTTTTTCAACCATAATTTTTTTTTTGTTGAGAAAGAAAAGATGATGGTTATTGGTTTAAAAAACTAAATGCAAAAATGTGTTTAGATTCAAATTTGAGAATATTTAACTTTTCAAATTTAGAATCCATTTAAACTCAATCCAGACAACCCTAAAACACATGCACACATATTGAAATTAAAATTTACTTAATAGCTAGGTTAAAATGGAAACATGTAAACCCCACAAACAGTCGCCTGATACAAACACACACAAAGAGAAGATCGACTACCCCAGGCCCCAACGTGTCATGGTCAAGCGTTAGAGAACAAAAATACATTTACGTGATTCACCCTGGATTTGTTTTTTCTTTGTTTACTTCTTTGTTTTTACGTGGGTGGGTGGGGGGGACCTCTTCATGAAGTCATGAACAGAACACATGTTTCAACAGTTACGTGATCCCCAGTCGTTTCACTTATTATATATGCACATGCATGCATGCATGCATGCATGCAGTGATAATAACTTCCAAGTTCCAACTCCCTCTCTCCCTCTCTCTCTCTCTCACATCACTAATGCATACAGAGTGCACAAAGAGATCGAGGACGCAGAAGAGGCCATACATTGAGCCCCACGAAGGGGGTGAGGGGTGAAATGATTGAAACATTGCACGTGGATTTGGTGACCCACCACCCACTGATTAAAGAGATTCTCCGCTAGTATTTTTTTATTATGTTTGTTTTAATTTATTGTGGAACTGTCACAAGATCATCATCAAAATTGTATAAATATATTAAATGAAAAGAATTACATTTCACATTATAATGGTTTGATTTTAACTATAATGGTGTAACAGTATCACAATGAAATTAAGGAAGTTATAAGCATTAAAAATTAAGTAGAAAATTCAGATTCCTAACTAAAATCATGTGTTCGTAACTTTTTCTTGTTTTTCACGGATGGTGAAATTAATGCCTGTGTTTGGGTGTAATACCGGGCTACAATTTCATGTTGAAGTAGCGAAAAATTAAACAAAGATCTAATAAGTGTTGAGATCTTAAACAAACCTACAATTTTCAAAATAAAAGTCAAATTCAAAAATATATTAATCAAAGCTGAAAACCTTGGATTACAAACATCATTTTTATACTAATTAAAAATTACTAAAAATAGTAAAAATGAAAGTAGTCGACGCGTTCTAGAAGCGATAACCTGAAAAAGTCCATTTTGAGATTTTCAAATAATTCCAAGAAAATCAGCTAACAGAAATCAAGTGACCCAAACTCAGAATCGCTTAATTTTTTTACAAAAGCTAGATATCAAAGAGATCTTCAAATGTTGTCGCTGCACCCAATGATTGCTTATTTTTCTATTTTTCCTATTTGTTGTTCCTCGAAATAGCGTTTTTGGGCGACCACTGGAGCTAATTAATGAATCCGAAATCACCATAGCTCATAAATGTATGAGCTAAGTACAACAGTACTACTCAATTGCTGTATAGATATAAATTGAGATTTAACTGGTTCATGTTAAATGTAAGCCAACCGTTTTAGCTAAGTAACCATGGAATTCAATCACTTTGATTGATGGAGGTCTCCTTTCTAATTCTACAGGGTATGTAAATAATGTTTATTTTTTAAAAAAATTACCTCGTTCTCCCACCAATATAAACTCTTGTGAAGAGAAGCAAGATCTTAGTTATATCAATATTATGAAACAATAAACACTTAATATTATCAAAGAAAAAAATGTTCTTGCCCAATAGTACATGCATATTTTGATGGATCATTTGTATCTATCAAAAGTTAAAATATTTTATTAATTAAAAAATCATTAATAGAATTTTCATTAATGCACTTTGATAAACACGTGTTGTCTATCGATCGAGACACGTGCTCATGAAATTCTCATCTGATATGAAATTTTCTGTCTAGTTACTCCAAAAATGCATGCATCTACCACTCGCATCTGCGTCAAGAAGGTTTCTCTAACAACCTACCAAGGCATGGTCCAGTCCTTCATTAACCCCTCCCCCCTCCTCTGTGTGTCAGTTGTGGTGTATGTTGGTGTGTGTCGACGTACGTCTGTGTTTTTTTTTTCTTCTTTTGATGATGGTGGTGGAGGTTAGGGTGTGGGGGAGGGGGACAGTGGCTTGTAGCTGTTCTTCCTATTGCTGTGGGCTGAACAGATCACAGACTCCATTCTTTCACCTGAAACTTTATGACATAATTAAAGACTACGCTTTACCTGATGATTTAAGGTACGTTGGGATACAAGGTTTTACTCTGTTTAATGTATACCAATCTTCTATGTGATGGCGAGCTGCCAATAAGATACTTTGGTTAATGATATTTAATTTTTCTGCATGCATATATATTTCCACCATGAATAACACTTCTGATTGTCAGTGACATATTGATGTGTTGGATTTAGATACATTTAATCTATTTCTTTCCCATTGAGGTATAACTATACGTATATGCATATAACTAAATTGTACTAGCAAAACTAACCATGGACCACCCTGGTTCAATTTTTTTAATTTTTTTCTTCTTATCATGGATGTAAGTTTTCAATTTCAAATTTATGTAAATTTTCATCATAATTTCGACATTTAGAATTTTTTTTTCATAGGTAATAATCATTTCCATTCTTGTAATTTATAATACAAGCATTTTATTCACTGATAATGAATTTTCATTAAAAGTTTAATATATAATAAATGTTTGCACGTGCCACTCATTATTGTTCAAAATCCAAAGCCGATCAATTCTAAAAAGTCAGCCGAATAATGCAATGCATCTATGTCTACAAACATTAATTGTTCTATTAATAGGCCACTGTGATTCCAAAGGGTACCTGGGGTGGGGTGGGGTGGGGTGGGGTGGGAGTCCTAATATTTAAAGGCTACTTGCACATGGGACGGTTGTCATCCACAACCCAAAGTTGACGGCGCAACTAATCTTTCACACCCCTCGAAATGACAGAAGTTGCCCTGCACTTTTAAATAAAATCCACATCGGGGTAGGGTTAATATTGTCTTTTCCTTATCATGTAAGTGATCTACAGACAAAACGGCGGATCGCTTTATTTAATGGAATCCCTTCGTCGATTTATGAGACAATTTAAAAATGGTTTTGAACAGTTGTTTTTATTTTTATTTTTTATGAAGCTATTTATTTTAAACTCTGTTTGTACACAGAAAAATTAAAATAAAAAACTTTAAATAGATTTGTGTAAAAAAAATGTTTAAAACCTTAGTTTTTTAAAAACTATAAAGATGCAGTTTTCTATAAAATCATTTTTAAGCTCAGTTTTTATCTAAAATCAGTTTTATAATCGTGCAACCAAACACAACCAGTAGCGGAGCCAGATTTTTATAAAGGGGGCATAATGTGACTTATATAAATATTTTTTAAAGTTAAATTATTTTGTATATATTTTAATTTCAATAGCATAGATAAAAAATGAAATAAAAACATTCATATAAAACATATCACTGAATAATTCTAAAAGATAATTGTCATTTTTTAAAATAATATGTCGAATTTCATATTGATGATTCAAAAAAAAAATTTCAAAACGTATATATGATAAGCAATGCATACTTTTAAATTTGAAATTAACGAGTTTTCATATTTTGAAAATGTTGAATGATTTTATCATTATCAATCCAACAATCTCAGTGAATAAATCAGATACCTAGTGCTTTGTATTTAAGACGATGCTTATTTATATCTTGAATTTTCTTTATATGTTAGTGTTTCAACAAATCAGATATTTATTTTATTCAGTGTTGAATTGTTGAGTTTTGGTGATACTTGGGAAGGTCTCACTTCTTTCCATATAAATTAAATATTTGATTGATATGGAAAGCTTATATGGATTTTTATTGTGATTAAGAGATTTTTTTCATCTTCATAAAGGGGGGAGTTCCTTGATTTTATGATATTCTAGATACATAAAAAATGGGTTATTGCTGTTGCTGTTGAGTTGTGGTGTTTATGACATATGGGTTATAGACTATGGGCCATAATAAAAAATATTTCAGAAATAAAACAAAGAGCGATGTTACACTCAATCCGTTTACAGCCCCGTAAGTTATGATAACGTAGTATATACTGCGCTATCATAGTCTATGGGGTTTCATTATAGTGTATGGTGTAAAAAAAAATTATTATTTTTTCAAAAAAAAAAATTATACTAGTATATTTTAATAGAAACTTCATTTCATATAACTGTTTGCACTTCAATTGAAAAGCATATGATTTTTTTTATAAAAAAAATAGATGTATATTGCAATTGGGGTTGTAATTGGGACTGAATATAACATTTTTCAAAAAAATCAGGGGGCCATGCCCCCCCTCGTCCCTTAGTGGCTCCGCCACTGAACACAACCTATGTGTTTTTGTTTGTCTCTCTAATGCATCTTAAATATTTTTTTATACAAGTTTTATGATATTTTGATCATACGCGGGGAGTTAACAAAAATTGATAGGATCCATCATTAATTGGATTTCATCCATATTTAAATATGTATCTAATCCAAGTTTACATATTCAGAACATAAAACCTGATTTTACTATTTGTTCGAATGATTTTAATATATTAATTTTATAAATTTTTAATTTATATATATATTTTAAAATATCATATTAAAATGTATTTTCTATAAACAGAAACACATATTATGTATATATAATATTCATTAGATATATAATTTTCAGAACCAACGGATAATCCAATATATATATATGAACCCGTTTATAAGTCAGCATCTACATCAAAATATAGATCCAGACGTAAGTTGGATGCATTATTTTTTCCCGGGTATTGATAGAATTACTTAGCACATTGAATAAAACATATACCTCACAAGCATTTTTAAGAGAAACCCATATGGGGAGATGAAATTAAAAAGCAACATAATATTCCTTGCTAAGCACTGAAGGTCTGTAGCACGAATTGTTTGAGATAAAATCAATACTGGACAAATTTTTGGTGTGTGTACTATAAGTGGGCAACATAAAAATACAAAAAAAAACAGATTAAATGAGATTTTTGGAATTTGTTGTCTTGTTCAATTGCATGTAGCCTACCATCACTGCAGATCGAAACAGATCCAACTATTCCCCTCTTCCCCTCTCAGGTGGGACTCTTCACAGAGAAACTATTTTGAGGGCCCTGTTTGCCATGTGGTTGGTCCCTTTGTAAGATGGGTTTTTATTTTATTTATAAAAAAATCATGCTATGTTTAAGCAAAAATCAACAAAGTTAAATGTTTTCTAAACAGTTATGTAAAAACATGATTAATTAAAAAAATTGTTTCAGCTTTTTACATAAAAAGTACTATTTATAAAAAACAAAAGAAGTGAGCTTCCTGTTAATCGAGTTTATTAAGTTGATTTATATAAGAATTTTAATTTTCAAATGAGTTTTCCAATAGAGTTTTCCAATACAATTTTTTATGAAAAATATATTTTAAACGAGTTTCCAAATAGACCCTCATGCCCCCGTTTGGATATGGAATAGTCCAGGTAAGTGAGAATAAAGTAGAATAAGTGTTTTTTGTTGTTTAGATGTAGGGAATAACAAGGAATAAACTATGTCATAATAAAATGGTATATGGATTCTAATTAACCTATAGAATTAAAGTTATTCTAGATTATTTCACCTAAAGAATATATAAGCTTACTGTCAAATCAACTATCATCACATTTAGTAAATCACATGTTAAATCAATTATCATTATCTTTTCACCTTTTATAAATCTTTATCCACACTTTATTCACATTTTATCCAAACAAAAAAAATATTATTGTGTTTCCCAACAAGAATAATTTAAAACACAACTAAACACAAAATTATTTTATCCTATTTATATTCACTTATGTCGGAATAAATATATTCCTAATAATAAGTTATTCTGTATCCAAACGGGGGTTGATCAACGTTCCATATGCTACTTTAAATTCTTTAGTTATATTGATTTTATGCAAATCCGTTAACATTTTGGTTTCTCTAGATTAACTGTGTGGTTTTTTATTTTTCTAAAAATATAAAACATATATTTTATTTTTATAAAATCAAATATTTTATTATAGGACATATTAAAAATTCAAAAAATATTGATATTGCAAAGCAAACAGCATATAAGACTCATGTAAGACCATTATTATATTTTTTCTTGGTTAAACAAAATTACATAAGAGGAAAAGGAAGAATGATTAGTTATCATTTATCAAGCATGTTTAAGGGTTAGATTGCGAATACAACACCAACATCCCAAATTTGAAATGTTTGCAATATCGTTTTGTAAATTTTGGCTTAGGTACCGATTGGGAGTGCGATTTGAGTGCGTTCGAGTCAGTCAACTCGGTGCACTGCCACCGTCCAAACAAACACAATAACTGGCGTTCGCATTTGAAATGAAAATGTGTGTTTGTTGCCTATCTCTCTCTCGCGGTTCGGACGCATTTTGAAACATAGATTTGACGAACGTGGAATGCTTCAACGGACGCAGAGATGCAGAACGCCAAGCTAAACGGTACCTTAGCGTCTTTAGGAATGCATCCTCGCACCATTTGCGTCGACAGTGTTGGAAAAATGTCTCAGATCCGGTGTACCAAATTTTGGATGTAGGCTTAGACTGAACCACGTAAATCTGTGTTCTTCTTGTTATTATTTGTGATTTCGATATTTGTTATTTTCGCTTCCGCTATGCACAACAAGTGGTATCAGAGCGCCAAGTTTGATCTAGGGGAACGAGATTTGAAAAATTATGAACAATGGCAACATCAGTGGCATCGGATCGGATTTGCAAGAAAAAAAAAAAAAAAGAAGAAGAAGGGAAGCAGGGCATGTGCCGTCTCTGGGTATGAAAAAAAAAATTGTTTGCATGGATTTTTGGAATTGGATTTGTTTACACATATGTTAGTCAATGCATGGAGGATTTTTTTTTTGTTTGCATGGATTTGTTGCATGGATTTTATTTACAGATCATTATGCAATCATTATGCATGGTATTTGTTTTTGGAGCTCTCGGTGGAGATCATGAATTAAGATGGGATAATTATGCATCCATGAAACATCGGTTAAAAAAAAAAAGGGGAAGATTTTGAAACTTGTGGCTGTGAGATATGTAATACCTAATTGCATGGGATTTATTTGATTTGCATGTTGTTTTGTTTGAATATGGATGATGTGGCTGATCAAAAAGGTAAGAAAACAAAAGAGGAGGATAATAGTGTAATATCTGATTGCATGGGATTTGATTGAAAAGATATGCATGTATGCGTTGAGATTAGATATTAATGGATTTGGTGTATTGATTAAAAAAAAAGGAGTATTTGAAGATGGCACCATGGATATTAGATGGTTGTTTGAATTTGGCATGAATGAGTTTGAATTTTCTGCAAATTTGGCATGAATGAGTTTGAATTTTCTGCAACTGCATACGCAAGGCATAAAGGCATGTGCACGGGGTGCACGGGTGTTCCATTTTGAGGTGGAGGTTTGATCAGATTTTTTGAACACGCGATGATTGATTCAAGGCATTGATTTGGTTCTGCATCATATTTGATTCAGTAGTCGATCCATGAAAAGGCGGCGCAAGCTTATGGAATCAACATTTGCATTTGGCGGTGACAGAGGTCCGGAGGAAGTAGTTCCTGAAATCCCTGCAATTTGAAATTTGTAGAGCGGGTCATTTGCATGTGAAGACTCGTGTTGGTGACCACTTGGTTTAAAGTGGAGTTTGCATTTTGAATTTGCATTGGCATTTGCATTTGCATGGTACACTATTTGCATGATCTTGCTTCATGGATATGCAGAGCAAGGTGGAGACATCAAGGCAAAATCTTCTGCTTTGAAGAATTTCGGATTCACCGGATATGAGCCAAGGTGGAGATTGTTGGAAAAATGTCTCAGATCCGGTGTACCAAATTTAAATGGCCATAATTAAGTCATTTAGGGTGGGCACCTAATTGACTAAATCATTAATTTGAAAAAAGTCTATTTTTGTGATGAGATTTATTGAGCGATTTTAGGGATTTGTTTATTATGATTTGTTTGTATAAAATCTCATGTAGAGAGACTTTGAAATTAGGCTTGTTTTGCACATTTGTATTTAGAGGTCCTAATGGAGGTTTGAGTGAGATAGTTAGGAAGAGACTCTCCAATGGAGGTTTGCATGTAAGTCTGAATGTATCTGTAATTCTCAACTCTATTAGTGGATGCTCTACTATTTTGCAGCCCCGTGGATGTAGGCTTAGACCGAACCACGTAAATCTGTGTTCTTCTTGTTATTATTTGTGATTTTGATATTTATTATTTTCGCTTCCGCTATGCACAACAGACAGATGCAGTGGAACACCAATTCCAATACGACTCCATTTGTCTCCGCGTCCTCGTGCGTTGGCGTTCCAAAGACGGGGGATCGTTGGAGGGAATCAATATTTTGGGGGAGTCGGGGTACGTGAGAAAACCGATAAAAATCAATAAACGACAATGTAATTTAGTATAATCGACACAACGTTGAAATGGGTGTTCGTTTGTGCGTTTGCTTTCGTGGTGGTCCACTGACTCCACCGCTCCTCTAACGCAGAGACAAACCAACCCAAGACAAACTAAAAACACGCGTTTGTGGTTGAAAGCCCCAGACAGCATTGAACATCTATTTTTTCTCATGAAGTATGTGGTGTACCTATGGAATTGACATACTGTTAGCCGCTTCTACAAGACTTCTACTACGACTTCCTCAATTCATTAATACACAACAAAGGCCAATATATGGGTGCCTTGAAATGGCTTAAAGGGAAAAGCGCATTATATATATTGTTGGTAATCTTTAATTTTTGCTGTCCAAGCTAGACAAAATGGGAACAAGTTCAATTTATATTTTTGTAAAAGGCATGATTTCTCTAATTTTCTTTTGAGTGTAAGAATACAACTTTTTGATCGGAATTGGTGTCGCATATTGTCAATTAATTTAAACATTTATAAAAAGCAAAGGTATAAATGAAATTAATTAAATAATATAATGCCAAAAAATATAACATTCAGTCTAATTGTTATGGACCAAAATGAAGTTTGCCTATGCTTTATTTTTTTATAAAATTATATATTTCATTTAATGAGATATGCACTTTTATAAAATAAAGTATATATGACAATGAATTGTAAGATATCATTTATAGAAAATATGAAAAAAAAATTATGAGACTATGTATATCTTGTTACAATGAGTATTTGTTACAGTGGAAAAGACTCATGAAATACATAAAACTGCTATTCCAGACTATAAAAAAGACCTGGTGTCAGGGTGATAAATAATAGCATTCATGCCAATAAATATAAACAAATAAATAAATACATTACATCGACATGTAAGAAAAAAATGCTTTTAGAGAATAATGTCTGAAATGAATTATAAAATTTACGCAATGGAGTTGCATGTTAAAACTTTAAACAACGTAACTACTCTTCCTCCAAATCCAATAGTCCAATTATTATCTCATCAACCTCTCAAAACAAAACAAAACAAAAAAAAACGCCCCTAAAATAAACACAACACATTACATTATATATACACAACATCGCTACGACCACTACCGCCGCCCGCAACAGCCGCTGGAGAGTCAAAAGAGAGGAAGTAAGAGAGAGAGAGAGAATCAACACGCGTAGTACTCGACGAGCTCGTCGAGGGACTCCGGCTGTGGGTCGCCGTTCTCGAGCATCCAGAGGAGGTGTTCGAAGAGGACGACTTCGCAACCCACAACAGTGTCTCCTTCTCCGCCGCTGCCGCCGTCGTCACCGCCAGCGGACCTCTCTACGAGGACGCGGAAGAGTGGGTGGTCGACGAGGCGGGAGCTGAGGAGGTAACGGCGGCGGGACTTTCCGACATAGACGGTGCGGAGGTCGTCGGCGGCGGCATTGACGGGTAGGGAGGAAGAGGAGGAGTGATCGACGACGACGTAGTCGGTGGTGGTGGTTGTGGGGCTGGAGACCTTGTTGAGGGAGTGCCAGCGCTTGATCATGCACTTTAACTTGCCTAGTTTGCTGCCTCCTTTGGCCATTGTTAGAGAAGAAGAAGAAGAAGAAGAAGAAGAAGAGAGAGAGAGAGGTGAAGCTGAAGCCATGAAGAGTGATTGGTATTTAAAAGGGTGTGGGCTTTGGGGGACATTGTGGGGGCCCACCCATTTTGAGGTGGATAGAAAAAAGACATTAGAAAGAGCGGCTGTAAAGGGTGGTTCATATTTCAGTATATACACATTCCATATATCTCAGTCTCATTCACTCAATATCATAAGCCTTATGCTTTGTATCACAGTGCATGTCTACATGAGCTCTATCATAATGTATGAAACTAATTTTTTTTATAAATTTTTTTTATTTTTTATAAAAAATAATACACTAGTGTATTTCAATATATATTTTAGCAATATGTATTTAAATTGGTAAGTGTATATTTTATACACAATTATATTATGCATCACCAATTCACCATTGGTCGATTTCCTCACTATCGTGCCTCTTTTTTTTGTGTTAAACGTTGAAACTCGCACATATGATTTTACTATTACAAATTATATTGTCAACCATTCTTCAATGGGTCCACAACCCGTTGTCAATATCGCTACATCAAATAAATGGATCAATCATATGCATTATCTACAAAATAAATTTTATGTCTCAAATTTCAAAAAAATAAAAAAATTTAAAAATGAGTGTCTTCAACCCATCGCTTTAACATTAAATGCTTAAGTGAGATTAAAAAAATAAAACTAAGTTTTCGTGTAAAGGACAGACGTGCAGAGGAGTTGATGGGGTCTAAAACCTATAAACATAATCACATATATTAGACCTTTTAGTAGTTAAGATGATTTTCTAAGTAAATTAATCAGACAGACAAATTAAATATGCATAACTTGAACGTGGGAGAAGATGCTTCTGTCTCATCGATCAACTGAAAGAAAACAGAAATATATTAAGAGACACAGTATGCTTTGCATGATTAATGTAACAAAAATTAATACAATTAATGGATTAACGACAAATGGATGCTTGATTTCTAATCCCAATCATAGTTTCATTTTATATAGAAGATTGTCAGGTTATAAATTCTATGATTAATTTCAATTCCAATGGAAAAACATTCAAAAAGGTGTAGGGCCTTTTTGGAGTTTAACACAATATACAGTACTGTAATGCATTGATTTTATGCTTAAGTGAAATCTCCTTAAATATAGGAGGAGGGGATATGATTGTTGATACATTTATTTTTTTTATTAATAGTTTTATGTAAAGAATAGATATACCAGGGGTTGAAAAATGTTATAAATCTCAATCCATTTGATGAATTATATTACTTAAACCACTATTCTATGATCAAAATGTTATATCTAAAACATATAGATATTGACAAATGATACTAGAATATCATTTCAATTTTATGTGCTATAATATACCAGTCCCTTAAATGAGCCTTAGGGGCGATTGGTTACAGGGTTTGGGGGTGATTTTACTTTTTAATTGTAATATTTATGCTACATTATTGTTTTAATTAAACAGAAAGTTCAAACGTGTTATCAAATGATTTTCAAGAAACATACTTAACTAAAAAGTTACTTACAACTTTTAATGTAAAAAAATATTTTTAAAAAAGCGCAAAAATGCGCTTTCCACGAATCAAGTTAAATCACTTTATTTAAAATTTTATTCTTCAAACATGTTTCAAACGCTTCCTTAATGTTGTGCATTCTCTCTCTCTCACCCACAACAATTTCATAATTTCAACGTTGATATTGTTTAATGTATATTTCTTACATTTTTATACATTCATAGTTCCATACTATCAGTTGCAAGAATCCAGGGAAGTTTATACCTAGAATTATAATTAAACACTTGTGCTCTCAAGTCTCTGACTTCGTTAATATTGTATACGTAATTGAGTCATTAAAAAACATAAAAAAGTGTAATGCAGGTTCTGAGATTCCCCTTTGGGTCCCAATCCAACATATTCTACTTTCTCTTTGTTATTATTCTAAAGTTCGAAACGGGAGAGCTGAAACTGAGTTTGTCAAATATCATTGAAAATTTTGTTGTCTTGGTAGGTAATGCTGGTATGAGTTTGTCAATACCAGCCAACCATGGTTGATATTAGTGGGAAGAATATCAACTAATTAAACAAACATCTGTACCATATACAACGAAACTCTTGTTGTGGTTGTTTTTTTTTTCCTTTATTCAGACAATATAATATTTATTTCTATATATATATTCATGAAGACCACCATACATAATCGGTGTTGATCATAAGAATCCTTTAATATATTTAAAGTTTAAACAGTATTCAACCTCCACATATAGTCTTAAAAATTCTAACAATTGGTACTTATTTAATATACCTTGGTTTGATATTAAGTGATGGGGATGTAGGATCTAAGAGGCAGAAATAAATAGCCAAGTTAGTGAAATAGTTGATGCAATAAATAAACCAAACAATATAATAGAGGGAAAAAAAGAAAAAAAAATGTAAATTAATTAAGGCAGCAGGTCTAGCCTAAAAAATGTACATCCCAATTTATCTGTATTTTAACAACCACCATAAATCATTATAAAAACCAAGCTACGCAATTTAAATCGTCAACCAGAGGAATATAAAAGAGGCCTATAATTTCCTCTTTTTTTTTTCTTTTTTTTTTTGGGTTTCAGGCGCATATAATTTCGAGTTCCCCATAAATATATGATATCATCCCTAGCTAGGGTACGCATTTGTTGAACAAAATCTGCATGTAAGATTTTATCAAGATTTGGGTCATCTGTGACCTAAGCCTCATTATAGTCTCACATCTAGAGACTATAATTTTAGCATCATGTGCTGAAGTAATATCAATCATTAAGTATTGTCTCATGTGCTCAGTGTATCAAATCACAGTTCCCAAACTCTCCTCAGTTCATGCAAGTAAACACCACCACCACCAATAAATAGATGTCCTAATTATTTATAAATGAAGAGAGAAAACCTCAATGGGAGATGAACACAACTGTATATGTACTATTCAAACCTCAACACATATGAATATATGATATATAATTGAACTTTATGCATTCATAACATGAGCATTTACATGAAACTTGATCTATCAGTGCTAATCATATGTATCTTTAGATCGAGTTTCAGGAAAATTTGACATTCTTTGTCATAGTATTACACCATTTAGAGGGTTAAAAGAGGGTTAAAAAAATCATGGGGTATACTCAAAACAGGAACAAAGAAAGATATGCTTTTTTTCTTTTGTTTATTCTGTTTTAAACCTAACATGGAGAGAAAGATATGGTTGTTCAAGTGGTGTAACAGACCTAACGGTGCAAGGTCAAATATAGTGCACATGGGATGCTCTACCAAATATACATGAAACGACATGAATAACAATTCAAATTTCTACTTGTAAATCAAGAGGGATTCAAATGCGAATTGCTTGAGGAGAGAAAACCACTGATGATATGATGCAGGGGATAAATGAAAAATGGATGCATAGGTTGATCCATGTAGGGTTTTTTTGGGGGGCAAATAAATAACAGGGCAGACCCCATCTCTTTAATGTGGATTCTATGGGCACATGGTGATGTTCCTAGCGTTTTGGGTACACAAAATTGTGGAAGATCACATAGTTCAGAGGTTCCAGGCCAACAATTTAATGAGAGTCGTTTAGACATCAATTTCTGTCCTAGCTCAATTAATATATTGATGCCTAAGCTATCTCCCCCTACATCTAATCCATATGTGTGATTTATCATGGTTAAATTCATATGGAGTTGTACCACGACCTAAGGTTTACAACTAACTTAAAAATGCTGACCAACTGAGACATATATTGTACACATTTTTATTTAATTTTCACCTTATAAAACGGATCCAATGTTTGTTTTGTTGAGTTGATGTAATTCTATCCTACGTGTGGGACAATACGATAATATATGTCATGTGTATATATGCTTTTTCGCGTTCCAACTGAGAGAGTATGTGCTACGTGAGGAAGAGTCAGTCTTCTTGAAAAAGAATATAAAGAGTTTATTACATCCATAGACAGAGACAATTTTTATAGCCCCTTGCGCAGCCTCCCTCACTGGTTTTCTTTATAAACAAATATATACTCTCCCATTTAAGCACATACTATTATACAATTAAAATATATACTAAATTACACTAGTGTAATTTTTCATTGAAAAAATGAAAAAAAAAAACTTTAACACCATACAAAACAACAAAACGGATTGAGTGTATCAGCACGCTTTTATAATACTTTTTCAAGCCCGGCCTCACTACGGTGCTCGTTCTTAAAGACCAGACCTCGGACCCAGTTCTTCAGCCCACAAGTGTAACGTTCATAATAGCACACAACAGTCCATGGGCCTTCCCCAAAATACAAACCCGTTTACGCTAGTGAAAGCAAGAAAGGCCCACACCGACACAGAAGAATCCACGGTGTGCCAATTAAATCGAACGGTTATGGAAAGTCCCACCCCGTGATCGCCCAAGACCCTTCTGGATCCTTCTGCGCCCCTCTCGCCCTCTCTCTCTCACTCCCGAACTTTCTTTCTCCCCCTCTTAAAAACCAGACCATATTCTACTCATCGAAATCAATCAAAACAAGAATTTAAAAAAAAAAAAAACAAAATGAGCCTCATCGACGGGTTTCTGGGACCGATTTTGTTGGAAACGATGGAGAAGAAGGTCTTCCCGCCGTCGTTCACCCATTCAAGATCATCCCGAGAGGGAAACCAAAAGGAGGAGGAAAGGAACGGACGGAGCGTCCCCGTCGACATTGCCGAGTCCCAGAAGGAGTACGTCTTCTACTTTGACGTCCCCGGACTCTCGAAATCGGACATACAAGTGACGCTGGAGGAGAAGAACGTGCTGGTGGTGAAGGGCGGCGGGAAGAGGAAGAGAGAGGAGGAGGAGGTGAGCGAAGAAGAGGAAGGGAAGGGTTGCAAGTACCTGAGGATGGAGAGGAACGCGTACACGAGGTTCATGAGGAAGTTCCGCCTCCCGGTGGACGCTGACCTCTCGGCGATCTCGGCCAGGTGCGAGAATGGCGTCCTCACTGTGTCCGTTGAAAAGGTGCCGCCCGTCGCCAAGTCGAAGACGGTCGAGATCACCGTCTCTTGAGCTCTCTCAGTTGGGTCTGTTTGTGTTTTGTTGGGAGTAGTTTTAGAGGACAAGATGTGTATGTAGTGTGAGAAGTGGGTCATTTTGGTATCAATGATGATGATTTTGAATGGATGCTGAATCATGTACATCTTTGGTTTTGTGACTTGGAGAATGCATTATGAATATGCTATAAAGAGACAAAATGTGAAGAAAAGTTCTATGAGAAATGGCGTCTTAAAGAAAGAATCAATTAAAGCTTAAACAAAGTTATGCAATAGTATAATTATTGGACACTGGATCTTAGTTTGGCTACTTTTGCCAACCATAGTGTTTTTTTTTTGGTGGTTAATTTTGCCAACCATAGTTGAAACACCATAGATTTTTGCTGACCAAATAATTGTACCAAGCTAGGAGAAAAAATGCAGTGTGCGTTGTGCGCATGTCACACAATCACCATCACATCACACTTATATTTACAAATGTGCATGATTGCATCAATGCATTAGTATAATTGTGTGCGAGTTTGTGTTGGAATTCATGCAGCAAATCAGGCTAATGATGTGTAGTGGCAAGATGCAAAATATTTCACCTGCTTAAAGAATGGCACAGCCTCTGCAGCCAGTAGTGGCAGATGCAAAATATTTCACCTGCTTAAAGAATGGCACAGCCTCTGCTGCCAGTCTTGTTGATTAAGATTATGGCATTGACCTTTTGACAACAAACAGGTAAATACAGTGAGTCTGTCACAGTCCATGATTTCTCAATGATTGAAAGCTAAAAGGAGCTTTACAATCTGCATTTTGCTTTGATGATATTGATTGTATGGTGATTCTTTAATATGCTGGAAGACACAGAAACTATAACAAGCAGAAATTTGGGGGTAAGCATGTATATTGTGAAAAATCATAAGTGAAGTTCTTGGTTAAGAATTGTGAAAAGTAGGTATCAGTTCATCCTCAGAAATTCATACAAGAGAACAAAATGCTTCATAGAGATGACAGGATGCAAAAGTTATCTAGGTTACATACTTCTTCAAAAATATGTTTTATTATCAAAAGAAAAAAGAATGGAATATGATTAAGAATGAAATGTCAAGGTAAATCAGGACATCCAAAGTAGAAATTTTATCCCAAACAATAATCCCTTTTAAATGCAATTTTCAATTACCACACAGCACCAAATATTAAAATATAAAGATATTTAAATGCAGTACTGTATGTATTGTTCGTCAAAAAGCAGGAATGATAAAACCCAAAGAACTTGTCATACACTCATCTGTGATTAACATAATAAAACGGAAGATCAAGCAGATCACCATTATACCACCATTAGGTATCCCAGAAATTAATGACATCCATGCAAGAATGGAACCTCTATAGCAGCTTTTGCATGATCAAATGCCACATTTAACATGGATATCATAAGAAAACCCTCTTCTGCAAGAAATTCAATTAAATGCTTGCAAATAGAAATTCAATCAGCAATTACAGCAACACTAGCATAAGATGAATTGAAATAAATAGAAAACTAAAATTAAAGGAGAACAAACAAACCAAAGATCTTCAATCATGAAGATTCTACTATTTAAACACATTTAAGCAGTCCACCTCTGAGGAGAATTAATAGTTACTACTGAAGTCATAATTTCATATTCATATACAATGAGAAATCAATCCAGCACAAGGTACAGGCATAACCTAAAGAGCCTATGAAACAAGTATAAAGAGATTCTCCAATACATGCTCATGACAACACTTTTAAGGGGCCAACTTACTACTGAGTAGCTTTTTGTATTTTGTTTTGGCCGAGTGTCGGTAAAGTTCTCATCTACCGTAGTCTATTTTTTTGCAGCCCTATGGGCTGTGGCTTGTATGCACTGTACTTTCTTTGGGCATTTGCTTTGATAATTAATAATATCGGGGCTCATGCCTACCATATTAAAAAAAAAACCAACACTTTTCATTAATGGATAACATTATTGAATACTCAAACCAAAGCACATACACACACAAACCTGTGATTCTGATCCCTAGTTAAAACTAAATTGTCATTTTTTCTTTCAACATTCTCATTACATTACTTATAACTAACAAAATCTATTTTTATATGGGATATAGTTCTCCCATGACCTATAACAGATGGAACGATAACCATGAATCAAATTTTCATATTTCCAAACCAAAATACCACTTAAAAAACATTTCGAATGAGCCACAAGTAAAGGCTATTAACATTATGTTTTTCAAACACCAATCATTTAACCATTCACGAGCATGCAATACTAATTTTGACGTGAACACACTAAAAACAGAGGGAGGGGGGGAGGGGAATACCTGGTGTAAGTAACCTCAGGAATTATCTTCCTACAAAGGCACCACCCAAGAACTTGATAAATGGAGATTTTCCATGGTTTTCACATATGAATCAAAGTAAAAGAGCAAAATAAGAGGAAAAAAAAGGAAATAAGTGAAGTACCTTAGGTTAGATTCTCCTGCTGCACCTCACAGTATGCTGAGTCATAAAAGGATTTCTGTGGACACATCTCTGTGTTCTCATCTGATCTAAAGCGGCTCCACACATTTCCTTTCATTCCGTTTTTTTTCTTTCCTTCTTTTTTCTTTTTGATTTATGGGTGAGACAACACATGCAGGCGAAAGGCTCAAATCTACAACCCCAAGTTAGGCTTTGGATCACTTACACATGGTTTT
Organism: Acorus calamus; assembly: GCA_030737845.1. Lineage (NCBI taxonomy): Eukaryota > Viridiplantae > Streptophyta > Magnoliopsida > Acorales > Acoraceae > Acorus > Acorus calamus. The sequence continues at coordinate 41,559,743 of CM060863.1, read as the reverse complement.
AAGGATCAGAACAAACTAAAACCAATGTTTTGCTTAAGAGAGACATGATTTAGTTGGTATGGTTTGCTCAAGACAGAAAAGAAGAAGTCTTTCATTCTAGCTTACATTTATCTAGCCAACTCTACCATAAAAAATACATACACGATAAATCAGACATAAACACATGCTTTTTATATGCGATGCTTTTTCCCCGGATGGATATCATCATCACCGTCGTCATCATGAGCGCCCCCCTCGCCCCTCTCAGCCTTCTTTCGGGCAAGGATCTTGTTGATCTTGTGGAGCTCATTGGTGAGCTTCTGGTCCCTGTTCTGCTTCCTCGTCTTTCGCCCATCCTGCATCTTCACCCCAAACTGGAAAGCTGCCTTCGGCATTGCTTCCTTCTGCTCGTTGTATGTCGCCCATTGCTCCTCTGTCTCAAAATCCCACCTGTGGAGCCGCCCCTTGGCCTGTTATAAAAGAAAATTGTTCACATCAACATGAACATCAACGGTTATGGATCTTTAATATCCTCCACAAAATTTATTTCTTGCACAGAGGTTTGAATCTTCAAAGAATAAATGCCAATTCACAGGTTGATCAGAAATAGAAGTCATCGACATTTTGAAAGAGTTCATCATACTCTGGAAAATTTGTCACCAATTACTACATTTTTTTTTTGATGATCCGCTAAGCTGAATCCAACCCAGGAGAAATCAGATGAGCTAGCTGCAGATTCTGAGGTTTGTCACTCCATTGAAAAGCAGAGACCATGGCGGCCTAATGTGGCTATTAAATATCGAAAGAGAAGATACGGCAAAAATTTTGTTGGTTTTCCAAATTCAATGTATCTCATAAATATGTAGAGGACAATTTCAATTTCAAATTCATGTGCACCATATCTGAAAGAAATCATATATATATATATATGCAACTATCATTGGAAAAAAAATTGTCCAATCGGAAAATTTTAATGTAAAGGAAAAGAATTTTACCCGGCCACCCATATCCATTTTTGACAAGTCCTCTTCATCCTCACTGTCCACAACCTCACGGTTGTATTCCTGATAACCGGGATAGCATTCAGAGTAGCTCTCTGAGATAAAATTTGGATCTTTCTCTCGGGCATCCTTCTCCCTTAGTTGCTGGAGCCTTTGGTCATCACGCTTGAAGACGGAACCCAAACCCCGATCCTTATCTTCTTGAGTCATAAATAGAGGATCCTGAATCATATTTGCTTCTGGCATCACATCATACCCTTGCATACTCTGCTGGAGGTACTGTTCTGGATAAGCCAATTGCTCTGCATACTGATATTCTTGCCACTCCCCTTGGTAGCCAGCTGCCACTGCTTGTGCTTGGACAGAATCATAACCATTCTGAAAAAAAAAGGTCAAAAGATATCATGCATAATTAAATCATATTAGCAAGAGAGAGTGCATATATCTCAGAAATGTCACCAAATCCAATCAATGATATACACAAAATGAAAGATCCAAATGACACATGAAATCAGTATGAAATTGGATTTGGTTGGCCTTACATGAAGCTAGGGGATGAGGAAAATGGAATCATTATAGCTAAATGGGACATTTTAACTTTTATCCAAGGACAGGACAGGGTTAAAAGCCCACCGATGTACCCGACACAGACATGGCAAGTACATTGGTATTTGGAAAATACCTATATACAGTCCAATTAGCTAGGGATGTGTGACAGCAAAAGCCAAAAGGTTGCCTACCAAGAGCAAATCAAGTTTTGCAAGAGATTGCAATTCTTCAACAACATATCATTCACACTTCTCATCACCATTAACAAACCAGTAACTCTGAAATAAATCATTAAATTACTGCACCAATAACTCACCGGCTGCTGCCAATCTTGAGTGGGTTCGGAAGGTGGGAGAGGACCATATACAGGTTCATTGAAATAGGATGGCCTATCCCTGTTCCGTGGGGACTCTTCCATGTCCTCTGAAATGGGGCTTTGGTTCATATCTTTATCTGGTACAACATAGTCAACTCCTTCACCAACAAATATGTCATCCTCTTCAACTCTAGCAACAGATGGAACTGTTTTCTCTCTCGTATCAAGATGGTTCATGCGGGGAGGAGGTGGCGGAAGGCTTTCCATTTCTGTTTGATACTTTGATGTTCCACCACTAAGCTGTGAAGACTTATGATCTTCATCATATTCATTCCATACAGAAGACACCTTTCCTGTTTCAAAAAAAATCCTCTATTGAAACTGACAAATTTAACCCAAAACAATCTACTAATTTAGTATAAAACCCACCAAATAAGTTCAGACTCCAACCACTTAAATATTTCCATCACAATTTCACATCCAAAAGGAGAGGTTACCCACCTTTTAAGTGTAAAGTGGGTCCACCACACTTAAGATGGGTAAAACTGTATATCATGCTCATTTACGTTATTCTATTGGGAAACAATAACAGACACAAAATTGCATTTTACTTTAAGAAAAAAATTCAAATGAATATTATTGAGGGGAAAGAAAGAATGTAAAAGAAATCACCACTTCTCATCTGCTATGGTGAGGTACTTGGTTTAGTTGTTTTGTAACTTCTATTATATTCTTCAGGGCTATAAATGAAAGGCTGCATATTTCAGAAAATGCTGACCTTTTACGTCTTTTTCCTTTTTCTTCTTCTTCAAAACCTTTCCAGATGATCCAAGCCGAAGATAGGACATAATTTTAGCAATTCGCTCAAGCACAGAGCCATCCACATTTACGGTTACCATTTCCTGTCAAATGTAGTAAAAATGTATCAAATGAGACATCCTGCATGAAGATGAAAAGAGAAACAAAAGGCAACATCACATACAAACCTCTGGAACAGGACAGTCTGCTTTACTCCGATGCACAGTAGTAGGTATATCACTAGAAAAACTGTCCTACAGTGCACAGAAGAGAAATTCAATAAATAAAATCTTTTAAGCGCAGTATCAGGAGCCTGTTTCAAATTATAAGGAAAACATGATGCATGAGTGTTAGCAGGACACTGTTAGACTAATTACATGCCGATGCACAAAGTATCACTAACTCTACTCATATCAGAGTTAGTAACCCATGGCCATCTTAATCCAATAAATCTTCTTTACTCCCAGATTACAACAAAAGGTATAATTTGGCCTCTAGTAGATGAATAAACCAATGAAGATCATATGAAAATTTGAGAATGTCATTCCAAGCAAACCGAGTTTTGGTTAAATCAGCAAGCACCTCCCCTCTCTGTGAAAGAGGTCAAGGGATTAAATCATGGGGAGCACCATTCTTAAAAAAAAAAAAATCCACCACTATCTGGACTCAGCAATGAGACACTGGTTCCCAGCATTTTTAAAGAACCTAAGACATTGCTACATGTTTCTCTACCTAAGCCATGTGTACAAGTTCACAAAAATTTTAGAAATACAGATCAAATGGCAAAGCAGAAGAAATGATCAGATTAGTGAAGCATCAATGGATTGATACACTAGTAATACTTCTTTTCCTCTATGAGATAATGTATCATTAATTATAGATTACAATATTAATGAAATTTATTTGACATTTTATTAGAGATTTTAGCAAAGAAAAAAAAGAATCAGGTCTACTAAGGTACTATGAAGCACGGACACGGACACGGGATACGGGGACACGGTGACACGGACACGGCGACACGGCAATTTTAAAAAAAATAGGACACGGATACGGCTAGGACACGGCAACAAATAAATTAATATAATAAATATATATTGCATATCCATATGAAGTTAAATGTTTTTCATACACCACCATGTTTTAAATGGATTGTTTTGGGTCATTTTAAATGGTTTGGTAACTTGTGGGCTGTTTTAAATGGGTTTGGGTCAATGTTCTAAAAAGCTCCATGTTATATTTACAAAACATGATATACAAACATTAAAATATTCTATGTTATATCTACAATTCAGTGGAGTATATATATTTCCTTTTATATGAAAACATGTATCTTATAGATGAGATGAAGTACATGTTTTTATAAAATTCAAAACAATTGTATATTGAATTTAAGACTGAAAAATGACCGTAATGTGTGAGTGCAAAAAAATAAACAAGACAATTTATTCCACCCTAAAAATAAACAATAAATATAAAATTATAAAAAAAAAAACAAAACAGATTGAAATCCTATTTCAAGTCCGCCTCCACTGTTCCCCTCCTCGCCTCCCCTGTCTGAAAAAAACAAAACAGAAAAAGCAGAAGAAGAAGAAGACGAAGCAGAAGAAGAAAGAAGACGAAGCAGAAGAAGAAGACGAAGCAGAAGAAGAAAGAAGAAGAAGCAGAAGAAGAAAGAAGAAGAAGAAGAAGACGAAGCAGAAGAAGAAGAACAAGAAGAAGAAGAAGAAGCAGCAGCAGCAGCAGCAGATACTGAAGAAGAAGCAGTAAAGACTGAAGAAGAAGAAGCTGAGAGGTAGTCTGATTTTTTTTTTCCTTTTTGGGCTGAAACTGGGCTGGGCCGTGTCCTGTGCCGTGTCCCCGGCGTGTCCTGGGCCGTGTCCGGACCAAAAATGCAGCCCATTTCAACAGACACGGCTGGAGGCGTGTTCGACACGTGCCCATGCCGTGTCCCCGCCGTGTCCGTGTCCGACACGTGTCGGACACGGGTACGGG
>CM060863.1:41520108-41545108 GCA_030737845.1 Acorus calamus | reverse complement strand
ATCAAACAAATACATCCATCCCCATAAGGCTTAAATGTGAATATTTCAGTCCAGATCCAGTTACCGTTAGATCTGGTTAAAATAGTCCCAGTGAAATGGAAAAGATTTTCTCACCTTTTAAAATTGACCATTTGTGGAGTGGTGTTTTGAAAAAAAAAAAGTAGATGAGAAAGAAGTCCACACACGTGTGCATTGAAAAATCTCACGTAGATTTTCATTAAATTTTATCGGAAGTAATTTGTTAAAGCCTATTAGAAAACTTGATTGAGTGGGGTCAAATATAGCTTTAAGTAAAACTTTTTTTCTACTGTATTTCTTGAGAAATATTAAATTGAATTAAATAAATTCATAAAGAATTAAAAGATGTCTTGCATTGCATAGTTCATATAAGAATTAAACAATTCACAAATGGAATTGAATCGTACTAAACCATTTATGAGATGCGAGCTGAGGTGTTCACATATATATCAGCCCACCATTGAAGATTAACTCAATCTATGCCATCAATCCCTTTTTTTTCTAGTTGTCATTGAGTCAGTCAAGTGCGAGCCGGTGCCGAAAAATCATATTGTAGTTGCATGTGTGTATTCATTCAGTTCACATCAATGGCCCTCTCAACTTCCTTATCAGGCAAACACAATTATATGCTCTTTATAAATTTTGTTAAGAGAACCACCCTAGCTCACATGCTCTTCAATGGCTTATGTTCCCCACCTTGTCAGTCACAAAGGCTGGAACAACGTACAGGCTCTCCCTGTTAGGTGTTGGTTTTTAACGTAATTCATAATTTGACACACAGAATTGTATTTACAGAAATTACCTGGATATCTATGAAAACATTTTGATGTCCAAATTGAATTTTGGTCCCTACAACAGTGATGTTTAACAGAAGCCCTTTGTAGCCGTCATTTTAGCAAATCAACACGGTGAGGGGGATAATATGTTTTTCCTTTGTTTTTTATATTCAGTTTAAAATAAGATCTGTGTTTGATCAAATATCAAAGTTCGATCATTCAAATTATATTTATCAACGCGTCAATAGCTTAACGGTAACTTTATAATGATGTCTCCATTGTAAACCGCCCCCCCCCCCCCCCCCCTCAAAAAAAAAAAGTTTATTATGATGTCTCCATAAAATATATATAAAACCTATGTCGGCATCCATTGACACTGGAAGTGTATATTCTTGTCATAGTTGTATTGTCTCACGTGCATTCTCTTGATATTAACAAGGAATATTTTGGGATTCAAAGAACTTCTGTAGGTGTGAAAATGTTGCGAGAGCATTTTGTAAGGGTCATCATTTAGTCCAAAACTTGAAAACCCGGCCCGCCTGGTCTTGCAGATGGGTTGGGCCAGCATGACCCATTCAGGAGACGGGGCGGGTTTGAGGCCCGGGCCTGTCCAAACCAGGTTTATTCGGGCTGGCCAGTACGCCCGCCCACGGGTCCAGTACATGAGCTTGTGAAAAAGCCCCCAAAAAATTTGGTGGGGCTTTGAGGTCACCCATGACCCAAGCCCGGGCCTGGCCCGTAGGCCAGTGGGTAGGGCCTGAGCCTGATTTTTTTTTGCTCCGGGCTAGCCTGGCTCGGGCCGGCCGTTGTCAATGCCTACATTCTTGTGATATAGATCATTCAATTACTATAATATCAACATGGGAATGTATCTTTTTCTACGTGTCCAATATGGGCCAAATCTGATGGATTCAGTTAGCATGATTCCTAATAAGAGACCAACAAGTGGATATTGGATAGTCATGTGCATCACATGTGATTATCATAAATATGAATTGCGTAATGTATTGGTCTACATGTCATGCATTGACTAGTCCACGTATCAATATTTTATTAGAAACTAGCCAAATCCAGAAGATATAATAGTGTAATTACATTACGCGTACACTAATATTTCCGTAAAGGATATTAGTAGAAAACGAACCAGCCAACCGCATACACTGCCCCGATATGTTATTATTCCTAATTACTAAGTTATTGATCCACTAAAAAAAGGTATATACATGTTCTTTTCCTCGTATCTCCCGGTTGAAATAGGCATCCAAATATTTTTGATTTGTGCATCTATATGTGTTTTGTGGAGTAGGCTTGGATTCAGATGAAGTTTCAGCAGAAAAAATATTTATATATTTAGAACTTCGGAGTTTCAATAAATATGTATATATATATTCATTAAATTTCTTCTCTAGAACTTCAGTTAACAAATAAATTCACAAAATTCCAAAAAAGTTGCATAGGGATTTTTCTTCGTCATTGAAGACCCGCATACCGGAAGTTTGCAGAATAATATCCTTTAATTTGAATATACAAGTCCCCCTCAGTGAACTGTCTCGTGTTCATTTAATTGTCTAAAGACACCCCAATTTTAGTCCGTCGTAACTCGTTAGTGTCATGCATGCACAGCACTCACATTAATTGTTTTTATATTTTCTGAAAATGCATTTATACAATGGATTATATATTTCATTTATTTTAAAATAATATACATCATTAGATGGGGATATGCTATCTAAAAAAAAACTCAAAACATATATGTGCTAGAATTGTACTTGAAAAGTGGATTATATATACGTAACATTTTCCTTTGTTTGTCTAAATATATACATTATATTATATATGTTATGTTAGATTATATGTGTTATATGTTACATGTGGGAGGTGAAATGTCCTTCTCCTTGGATGGGTCGGATTCGAAGACGGTCCAGGCTTGGTTTGAGTAAATCCGCGAAGAGACGACGATGAGGCTCGCCGTGGAGGGATTGATGAGGTTTGTCTGGACTAAACCTGATGTAGATTAGGCTGTCCTACGTACCATTTTCAAGGGATCAAGCCACACGTAGTTCCTTTTTGACGAAAACCTCGATGTTGACGCCCAATCTCCATTAAAAATGAGATTTTAAGCTTGGGTCTTGGGTTATCTTTATTTTTGGGAAGAAGACGGAGTCTCACTCTCTCCCTCCCTCATTTTATGAAGGGGACACCCTTCTATTTATAGTGGGAGGGGGTGTGTCTATTTTTATGGAGGTGTGAGCGTATCATGGGATGTAATCATCCACGTGGCTCTTGGACCGGTTGACACGTGGGATCTTGGGATTAGTGACTTATAACAACTTTCTGACAGTTTATTACAGCCACTGTATAAGGAAATATTCATCGGGATCTCTAATATCTAGCCTATGCGGACTATGTGCTTTTGATTCAAGTCGGACATGAGGGATGCCCCCATTCACCCAGGTCTGACAGAGAGTCCGGCTTAAATATTTATTAGCCCGATCTGGGATGGTGTGTGTTATGATGGAATGTGATGGGCCGGGGCAGTATAGCGTTTTAGACGGATCCTAAGGTGTGACAGATTTTGGCTCCTACATTACATATGTAATATATATATAGAGGGGTGATTACGTGCGGCGAACGGCGGGTGCGGCCGTGATCTCGGGCTGTCGATCACTGATTCATCACATCTGACGGTTCATCGCATTCACATCGGACCGTCGGATGCAATGGATCTGTGATCGGACGGCCCATGTCGCGGCCGCACCTGCCGTCCGCCGCACGTAATAATATATATATATATATATATATATATATAATATATATATATATATATATATATATATATATATATATATATATAGGGAACCGATTCAGTGCGGGAAGCGATTACGGGCCGTCGATCACGGGTCCATCGCATCGGACGGTCGGATGCGATTCATCTCGACCGTTGGATGCGATGGACCCACGATCGAACGATCGACGTCGTTTCCCGCATTCCTGCATTCCCGCACTGAATCGCTCGCGTATATATATATATATATATATATATAAGGCTTAGACCCTAATGGCTAGTTTGGCAATGATTAGGTTTTGAGGATAAGTTATCCTAATTCTAGGAAATAAAAAATTCATCAATTTTATTTATATTTTTATTTATCAAAATTAAGATAAAAAGAAGATAAATGCTATCCTAGCATTTAGGTGGAACAAAATATCCCTATTTTTATTTAAAAATTTGGATAACTTTCTGCGATTTATCTTGATTATTTTTAATACCAAATGGGTTAAGTTGTCATCTTACTCACTTATCCCCATAATTATCTCTTCTTACACCTTATCTCCTTGTCAAACTAACCCTAAGAGGAATACAAGGATTCATTCTATCTTTCTCTGATTGTAATATGATATCAGAGCCTCCACCTCAAAAAACCCCTAAAATTACCCTATGAAATTATGTGCTAATAATTCTCGTCTCAACATATGCAAGGTTTATTTATTCATATGCCTCTTGAATGAGATATAAAGGTTTTTAATATTCATATAACCCATGAAATTACGTGCTTAATTCATCACCCTCTACCATTACCAGTTAAAACTTGTATGTATTTAATCTAATAATATACAACAATTTATTCTTGACGCATAGAAGAAGAAACACACCGGAGTATTTTTTATGGAGGGTATTTTGATCATTTAAAAGAATTGTATTGAATTTTTCTTAAATCTCATGAGTTTACTTAGATAAACGCATTTGCATCACTTTTAGATGGATGTAATATATCTAGAATATTTTCTAAAATTTGATAAAAAATTAAATGAGGGGTCTAAAACTTTATCCATGAGAAAACACAGGGGTTTATATGGATATTAAAAACACGAGGAGTTAATATGGATATCGCAAAATTTAAAGGGGTTATATACATTTTCTCCTTAGGTGTAAGTGAAAGTGACGGGTGTAAAAAGACAATTTAACTATGTCCGATAATGTTAGCAACACTATATTTTCATAATGTTAAGAGCATTTCCAATGGATATGCTAACTAATCAAGATGTTAAAGTGCCATGTCAGCACTTTAACCTTCCACTAGACTCTCATGTACTACACTCCAATTTAGTTAGTTGTTGTTGCTCCAATGGACTAGCTAAATAACTAGCCAAGATAATAGTGGACCCACCTCTCCACCCACTCAATCTCTCCACTCACCCAAAATAATATTTTTTTGAATATTTTGAATGGTGGGACCCACATTTGACTGGCTAAAACAGGTGGGGTCCATATTTTGCATTCCCTTAACACTTCCATTGGAACACCATTTTTACATGTTTTGTAAACATATAACACTAACTAGTGAGTTAACATGTTCATTGGAGATGCTCTAATAGTTGAAAGTTATATCAAATATAACCAAATAATCAAGAGTTTATATGAGTACAAGCAAGTTTTCATGAGGCTACATGTATTTTTCACACACCTCAAGAGACATTATTACAAAAAAAATAAAAAAAAATTGAACTGGGGTTGAAAACGGTGCTGAATTTAACATTTTCCTCTCTGTATATGAGTAGGATGGGGATCATAACTCATAAGCACAAAATCTGCTTCCATTAAAATAAATAAATTAATATAACCGAAAACTAATAATAAGAAAACAAAACAAAACACTCCGTCGATAAAATTATTATGTACATTTTCGACGGGCACAAAGAATGATATAAGGTTTTCCTTTCACTACTTCCTTAACTACAGTTCTACCACCACATGACGCCGCCTCTTAACGCCGTCCCACAACCTGACGACGCTCCCGTCCAGCGCCGCCAAGTCCTGCCACGCGTACCACCCCAGGTCCCCCCTCCACCCGAACAACCCATCCCCACCGTCCATCACTCCTCCCTCATCGTCAACTCCCTCCGAAATGTCCGCCACTTCCACCGCTTCGTCCATCTCCCCATGAAAGTACAACGCGTACCTCCCCTTCGTGAGGGAGACCACCTCCACGTGGCGCGGGACCGGCGCTTCTTCTTCTTCATCTTCTTCTTCTTCTTCAAGAGCATCGACGGTCGTGATCTGATGATGAGCATGGACCACCTCGCACTTGTGGTCCTTTATGGCCGTGCCGTTGGGTCTGTGGCGTGTGGTGGAAGAATGGACGGCCCTGATGCGCCAGAGGCTGAGGGCGGCGGTTGTGAGGACGGCGACCCACGTCCAGAGGCTGCTGGTCGTGGTGGCGGCGGCTGCTGTGGTGAAGGAGATCAGACGGTTGAGGAGGAAAGCATCGATCGGCGCCGTGGGCTCCAACAGATCCATAGAATCAACGGATGTGATTTATTGTTCTTACTCTGGTTTTAGGAGATTGTGTGACTGAGAAATATATATAAAGGGAATGGAGGATCGGAAGAGAAGATGCCAGGAATCGGGAGCGGGAGATGCTTCGTTTATTCCATATATACCACCAAATCCAAAGGCGGGCTTGTCGTGACACGTGTATTGTGATGATTCGTACACGTGGATCTTGTTTTGTTAGGAGTAAATCTTAATGTAGTGGTGATGATGTGATGTGATGTGATGTGTCCAGGGGCTAGCAAGATGTGATTGATTGAATTTTCAATTTTGGACGAATTACGGGGGTTGGTTGATGCCTGTACGTAATTTTGAATATACATGCAGCCACACTACAGTCCAGGAAAAAGATTTGGACTCTTGAATTTCTACACAGTAGCATATTCTTGAAGTCTCTACATAGTTTAGGATTAACGGATAATTAGATTCTTTAATGCGTTTTTGTGGTCGTTCGATCAATCAGATCAAGATATGTATTGTGATTGAGATATTTTATTAGATTTTAAAATTAAAATTCAATTAAATTTCAACATTTTTTTTATAAGATTCTCAACTTGTAATAAAATTAAATGGTCACGAACCTGTTAAACAGTTTAAATGTTCAATAAATGTTGGATCTAACATGGTCTCTATTATATGATATGTATACCATGCGTCCAAGATTGGATTCCAAGTACTAAACGCACGGTTTTTATATTTAGTTATATATGTATATTGTGTCTTGTACATATTGTGTAATGTAGATGTATTATTGGTTTTTGCATGTGTGTATATAAATGGATATGTGATTAAATATGGTAAGCAGACATTCGTGTCTAATATAATAATCGATCACACACATCACACATGGTACACACATCACACGTGTAAATTTGCACTAATAAGTCATTATGAAAAGATAAGAATGCTAGCTTTTATATTTATTTTAATCATCACCACATGTCGTTTGATGGGGATTAGTGAATCAAAATTGACGGCTAAATGAGATTTGTATGCTCCCAATCACCGCGCGCCGAATGTAATAATATATCACGAGACACTTGCGTCTCAAATTCGTCTATTTTGATTGAGTACCACCACTCGATTTAAGTGGTCGGAATTCAAACATGTTGTGCTTGAGAGGGGTCCGGTTATCCATATCGTATTTGAAAAATGTGGATTGATTTTTTTTTGACAGAGACGTTTGAATGTATAGGACGCAATCGAATATAAATTTTATCTCACGTGAAAAGATGTATACATGTACCATGATGGTGTCAAGGCTGGCCCTGAATAGACGCCACCTAGACAACTGTATAGAGCCCTACCCAGGGAAGGCCCCAAATCTTAAAATCTTGAAAATTTCACCATATCAGAAAACTATTAAACCTTGATAAATACATATCATATATTATTAGTGCTAATATTGAAAAATCTTATGTGAATCCTATTAAATCCATCTCAACATTTAACACACATAGTAAACTGTTTCAGATTCTCAAATCCTATGAATTTCTCTCTTTCCAAAATTATCTCCCAAACCCATAATTCATTGCCTTTTCATCTTTCACACGTCTCTCTCTCTGTCTTTTGACCTCTCTCACTCCCCTTTCAAGCTAGTTCTCTCTATCTCTCTGTTTGTTTATCTGAAATTATCTTACTCCCTCAAATCCATCCCTCTCTACATTTCTCCTCTTTTGGGCCTCTCAAAGTCCCCAAAAGTGTTGTAGCAGTGAATCAATCATTGGTTAAACAATGTAGTTATCAAAATATTTTCAAAGGTATTTTATGATTGTTACATTTTTCTTATTTCATTAGAAATTAATTTGATAAATGTTCTTTTGTATTATACATTTTTATCTAATTTTTGTTAGTGAATCGGATTTTATGTGAATATTTTTAAATGTTTTTTTGATGTAGTGTTACAAGAAATTTTGTTTAATAATATTTTGATTTTAATGATTGAATGTTTTATATTTATCTTGTAACATTTGAAATTTAAAATAAATTAATATATAAAATTTAAACAATCTATATTTTTTTGTGACCATGTATGGGGCCCGACTTTAAAAATTCGCCTATGCCCGGCCAACAAAATCAATTTTCAGGACTGTCCTTGGATGGTAAGGGTAATGGAATGTCATGCATGGAATATCATACATCAAATATGTGCGGAGGACACCCATCGTCACTTTGACCAAATAATGCATCAGAATTGGTTCCAAACGGCGGATTGTATTTTCAATCATCCAAGATAAACAACTGGGCCAGCCCAATGCCAAGTCCACCGGGCTTCGTTGGATAACTGGGCCAGGCCAACGCTCAAGTTCACTGGGTTTAGTTGGAAAATCTCCCTTGGAAACTACTATTTTTTTTTTTGTGGGGGGGGGGGGGGGGGGGGAGGTGGTGTTGAAGAGACAGAAAAAGAGGGCGGTGGCGGATGGAGAGGGCTCCGCCCCATAGCCACCACTGCCCTCCTCCTCCCCGGCTTCTCTTTCCCCCTCTCTCTCCCTCCTGCCCTCCTCCATCCACCTCCGCGACCTTCCATACACAGTAATACTTTTACCTTCTCTCTCTCACTCTCTCCCTCAACTATTTACTTCACCATAATTTTTTTAGGCGAGGGTGAATAAATATTGGTGGGGTTAGACTAAACGCCCCCCAAAAGTCCAACCTTATGCGCACGGTATGTAAAAATGACCGCGGAAATGACCATATAACATTTTTCAGGTTTTATTGAGCTCAAATTTTCAGATTTTCCATTTACATTGCCATCATAAATTGTGAACCTATCTTCTCGGTAAGAAAGTATAACCCTTCCAACCAAGAACGTCTCCTCACAAAGATGTACCGTGCGAGATGGGCACCAAATGACTCGACAATGAGCGTGATCTGCGCGAAGGAACCAGGAGACGCAACACATGTTTTGCGGTTGTGTGGTAGTGCAACAGTTTTGGGCGATGATGGGTACACAACAGGATGGCAATGCCCTTCCAAACATTGGACGAGCTATGCGACATGGAGAAGGCAGTACTGCAAGGGACGGACGGAAAATAGAACGGCAGCGCTGATTGCACAACTAGTGGTACCAGCGGGCGCATGGTCCATCTGGAGAGCTAGAAACAACGTCAACTTCGAGGCGCGAGGCCATACAAGGAGAATATGTGGGAAATGTTTTAAAGGGTGTATGTGGGACTAGGGACGCCACCTAGCGAAGGCGGACGAGGTGTATTTCAACATCGGAAGAATGGTGTTAGAAGCATAACCATGCGGGGCGGGTAGGCGTTAATTAAATAACTCTTCTAATCAAGGCCTAATGGAGGATTCCCGCTCTCTTAGTTATGATCTTTTTTCTATTCTCTCCCACTCTCAGAGTTTGTAATTTAAAATCAGAAAAAAAAATCGGATAGCAAATTTCTACCTTTATTCGAAACAGAAAAAAAATCAGCCAATAAAATGTTTCAGTGGTTTGGACAACATTCGTTCACTAGCTATAAATAAGTTTTAATTTTTGTTTGAGGACCTTTATTTTTGTTGCTTACTCCTAAGCCTGTCAATTATCCGAAAAAATATCCGCATCCGATCTGAATCCGTATCCGAAAATGCAGAAAATATCCGATATCCGAAAAATCCGTATCCGTATCCGAAAAAATAATCCGTATCCGAAAATTTTCGGATCGGATACGGATATACCCCTATCCGATCCGAAAAATATCCGTATCCGATGGCATTAAAAAAATATTAATATTAGTTATTCTACCATTGGATTTTGATCAAGTGGCTCACATTCCTTCTAATAGTTGTAAAATTAGGACTTGTGTTTGTGAATTTTTAATTTTAAGTTAATTTTTAACTTTAAATGAAAATTTGTTATGTTTATTATTTATTTATTCTTTCTAATAGTTGTAAAGTTAGGACTTGTTTGTAAATTTTTAATTTTAAGTCAATTTTTAACTTTAAATAAAAATTTGTTATATTTAATATTTATTATTTATTTCGGATATTTCGGATAATTATCCGAATCCGTCGGATACGGATACGGATCGGATACGGATATGCCTTTTAAATATCCGTCGGATACGGATACGGATACGGATATAAAAAAAAATTTCGGATACGGATACGGATATGACCATATCCGCTCCGTATCCGGTCCGTTGACAGGCTTACTTACTCCTATTTCAAATACCTTTGAACTGAATAGGACTGGGTAGTTAAAGAGAAACGGTAAAATTAATTATTAATAAAATCTGCGACACAAAATTAAATATTGATCAAAGCAGATCAAGACTGCATAAAGTGAGTCCACAACAAAGTGGGGCATGATTGAAGTGGGGATAAAAATCCATTAAATACTTATTGTAACATCATCTAGTATTACATAAATATATATTTCACGAGTCAATATACTCTATTACAAATAAATATATAGAATGTATGCATTAATTCAAATAAATTTATAAAATGTTTCACTAAGCAAATACATATTTCAAAAAGAAAAAATCCAAATAGCTTGTCGTCTGCAACAAATGATTGAGTAATTTAATTTAGACAACATTAACTAGCTAATATAAATTTTGTTTGATGAAATTTTTTGTTGCTTAACTATATTTATTTCATAGTTATATCTGAATTGAATAAGACTGGCTAGATTGAAGAGAAATCTGAATTGAATAAGACTGGCTAGATTGAAGAGAAATTGCTTAAAACTATTATTAATAAAATTTGTAACACGAGACATTAATCAATGTAAATCAAGACTTAAAACATCTCCAACCTTATATTCAAATGTATATCTAAATTTAAATTTGAGTAAAAATTATTCAAAAATATCTTCAATCGACCATTTACTCGTACCATTTAATTAAATTTTTACCAAAATCAAATGAGATTCAAATTTTTATACAGATATCCAATGCCTCTTTTTTTAAAATCCATATTTTAGGCAATCAATGAATCATATTAAAATATTTGAATAAAACATAAAATAATGGTTTGAGACACCGTATTAAAGTTTTTATTTAAATATTTAGTAAAATTTAAATATAAATTTAACTAAATGACAGAGATGGCCTCAGGGCATATGAGTGGTGGGGGAGGAATACACACTTTTACGTACCAGTAACACCCACACTTTTTGGGGTTCGGAACTCCTGTGAAACTATCACAGGCTGACCCTGTGAACACCAATGGGAAGCCAACACCTAGCAATCGCTTCACATGACACACGTGACTCACTAACGAGAGCTTTCACGCTGTTTCATCCGAGCTGCTCGATCACCACCATCCATCCCATCTCATTTGGACGGTCTTGAGGATCCTTTTTTTGTTTCACATTGCATTCTTACCGTCTGATCTCATCTGGACGGTGAGGATTGCATGATGGAGGGTATGAATACCCTGCATCTTCTCTCTCCTCCCTCATTTCAACTCAGTGTATGAAAAAACTTTCGATCTCCCTCTCCAAACCCTAGCCAACAAATCTCTCTCACCAAAGCCCTGGCCGCCACCACCGACGATCCCCTCTCCCTCTCACCGAAGCCCCCGCCGCACCATCGACATTCCCCTCGCCGTCTCCCTCTCCCTCACCGAAACCCTAGCCGCTGCTGCCGTAACCACCACCCTCGGCCACCACTGCAACTACCACCGGCGTCTTCTACTTCATCAGCGGTGCCTCTGGTCACTGTCAGAAGGGCCAGAAGTTGATCATCAAGGTTCTCGACGGCGGCCACTCGCCACCGTCACCGCCTTCAGGATCCCCTCCATCTCCCCCCTCCGGCGACGGCGGCAGCAATTCCTCCTCCATCTCCCCTCCCTCACCCACCGGTGGTGGTGGTGGTGGTTTGGTTTCTCTTTGGATGCTTGTGTTCTATGTGAGGCTCTGTTGTACTAAGTTTTTTTTTTAATTGGTGTTTGAGGTTTTGATGAGGATGTTCAGGATTTGGTTTTATGCGGTTTTTTTAATTGGTGTTTGAGGTTTTGATGAGGATGTTTTGGATTTGTTATCATAAGATTAAAATTTTAAAAAATAGTGCAGGTTCCCATCTTCAAGCAAACAATTCAGGTTGGTTCATGGTGAAAATCTGGTCTTCAATTAAAGTTCAGATGAGATTTGGATTAGTGTTTCACAGTTTGTGATTCAGGATTTTTACAGGACAGTGACCATTTGAAAATGTGCAGGAATGAAGTTCATTTTTTTTCCAAAATAAACGCTAATTTAGTTCAATTTAATTTGGCTCACTTCATTTATCCACAACAGACTTGACTTGATTCAGTAATCAGCACATCCACATTGAATGGAAAAATAATATCTCCTAATACGAATGAAAAGATGATTTTGAAGTCCCATGCTATTACATTCACTGTTGATGATGAACAATCATGGACACATTACAACCACATCTTCCTAAAGTGATGTTGTGATGCTGCATAATTTTGTAGCATGAGCTGTTCTCCAGTTCTTCCTAAAGTGTGAGTGCATAATTGCCTTCATTTAAGGCAGCCGAAAGAATTTCCTATCATGAGCAATTTACACAACTTCAGGCAAAGGCAGTCACAACTCCATTATAGACCCACAACTTTTATCACAGCAGCACTGCATTAACCAACCAACACCCAGAAATTCAATCATATAGTCAAAACAGCACTGCATTAACCAACCAACACCCATAAATTAACTAAGATACATAGTCACATGGCACAACAACACTGCATTAACCAAGAACAAACACCCAGAAATTCAGTCACAATGTCATCGTCACATACACAGTCACATAAACGCTGCATTAACCAAGAACCAACCACAGCATTATACATAGTCACAAAAATTATACATAGTCAATCACAACAGCACTGAAAGAACCTATTAAGTCAAAAAAATTCATAAAACACAAACACTGCTAAAGAAATAAACACTGCTCCTCGCTAAGTTTTGTGTAAAAACTAATGCGAAACTTGATACGAAGGTCCCATCTCCCACCCTCCTCCCTCGCATTAGGCATGCCTTGGCCATGGATGACCTTCTCGTATCCGGGGTGGATGACTTCATCGAAAACGCAATTAGTCTTTTCCCCTCCCAAGTCATTGAAACAACTTGATATTGATTAAGGCCCCCTGGAATACAAATTGACAAGTCTCTTAGAAGGTCTTATGCTTGTGGGACCCTGTAATGACCTTTAAAATGCCATGCATGCCCTCTTAAAAAGCATTTCTCAAATAGAAAATATGTCAATGCTATGACAAGTTTCCCTAAGTAATGAAGCTCATGCAATAATTCTTCTCTGTTCTGGTGTTCTTTTATCTTTTCATTTTATTATCCATGTAAAAAAGGTATCTTTCGGATTCTTAGTTGATAAATATATGTGGAAAGTTTTTTTAACGAGGACAAAATCCTTGACAACCTAATTTAACATTAATGCTAAATTATCACACAAATGAAATCAAACCCAAATTTAAACAAATGCAGCACCTAAAAAAAATGTACCGTAATTAAAACCTATAACAAAAGCAGTCGATTCAGAACCCAAAAAGAACATATTTTTTTTAATTTAAACAAAAACCCATTAAAAGAACGCCACAGAGACCAATCGCCCTGTCCATGTCCCGGTGCACTTGAGTTGAGACCACTCGAACCCGTGCCTCACCTGGACGAGGTTGTGGATCTCCCGGGGCTTTACTTCGTCGAGGAGACCCGACACGATTGGGAGGCGGCTAGGGTTTCGGTGAGGGAGAGGGAGACGGCAAGGGGAACGTCGATGGTGCGGCGGGGGGTTCGGTGAGAGGGAGAGGATCGTCGGTGGCGGCGGGCAGGGCTTCGGTGAGAGAGATTTGTTGGCTAGGGTTTGGAGAGGGAGATCGAAAGTTTTTTCATACACTGAGTTGAAATGAGGGAGGAAAGAGAAGATGCAGGGTATTCATATCCTCCATCATGTAATCCTCACCGTCCAGATGAGATCGGACGGTGGGAATGCTATGTGAAACAAAAAAAGGATCCTCAGATCTGGACCGTCCAAATGAGATGGGATGGACGGTGGTGATCGAGCAACTCGGATGAAACGGCGTGAAAGCTCTCGTTAGTGAGTCACGTGTGTCACGTGAAGCAATTGCCAGGTGTTGGCTTCCCATTGGTGTTCACAGGGTCAGCCTGTGATAATTTCACAGGAGTTCCGAACCCCACTTTTTGCAGTGTAACGAATTGAAGGTGTTAATGTATAGGAACTTGAACCACGCAAGGAAACATAAATAAGAACCAGAGAATTAATTAACATTTGGTTTTTAATGTGAACAGAACAAAAATCGCCTCCAACAACTCTTCTTGTCTAAAAAAATTTATTTTCCATCTTCCATGGCTTGTCGCTCTACATACGAGCTAAAGCTATTTATTAGAAGCAACATCAGAAGACTGAAAAAGAAGAGGGCTCATTATTTTTGGGGAAAAAAATTAGTCACTGTTTCTCCAATTAAGCTAACCAGTCTCCATCCATTGCTTCAATCTCACCGATATCCAAACTGCAAAGAAGCAACAAAAGAAAAAAAATTGTTATTTTTTTTAATGTAAAACCATGTTTAAAAATTAATTAAGTACATTGTAGATATGAGACTACATGCATTATATTAGAGATTCTGTAATGTGTTATAAACAAAATTACAAAACAACCTTTATTAGAATTTGATCTGAATATATCAGTACTTATCAATCTCTAATAAAATATTGACATGTACTATGATTTTAAACATGGTTAACATACATATCAATCCTTGACGAGAAATGATGTTATCAAGCACTAACCAGATTCAATCTCTTAATGCGAGCATGTAATAAAAACTCTAGATCCTACCATTCCTAAAATTGGCATAAAATAGGTTAAAATTTGGAATAGAAACATCAGAAGACACAACCCCAACCAATACTCACCTTGGCAAGGCAGAATCCTGCAAGCACTCATCGGAGGAGTAATAACAATAGTCATCCAAGCGAGGCTCATAGAGCCAATCAGGGACGTCGGCCAACTGATGGTCCAACACCCCAAACCCTCCGTCCCCGACTTCGGCGGGTCCACCGCCCTCCATTGAATCGAAGAACCTGGACCACCACGCCGACGTCACCAGGTTCATCGTGTCGTTCCACTCCATCTCATGTTTCTCCCCGATCAATCGAATCTCCGCCATCTGTTCATCATCCATCGTAGGGTGCATCGTCTCCGTGTCTTCTATGGTGGGCTCCACCATGTCGGCCACCGACGGGTCGGTGCTAGGCCCGTCGGAGCTCGAGAGGGGCGACATCGATGAAAACGTATGGACGGATGGGTTGTTGTTGTTGTAGAGAGAGGTGTTGATGTTGTTGAAGTCTTGCAAGTTGAGGTTCAGCCCGAGTGGTTGGTTTGGGAGGGTGAAATTGAGGTTATCAAAGATGGGTTGTGGTGGGATCTGTGAGTAAGGCCAAGAAAACTGTGGTGGAGGTGATGTGATGAAGTTTGGGAAGTGAAGGTGGTCGTAGTGGTTGTTAGGGTTTGTGGGGTAGAATCTGTGGTTCCTCTTCATCTCTTCATGGGAGGCTTCATAGGGTGGTACTTGGTGAGACTGGTTTTGTTGTATATGTTGCTGCTGCTGTTGTTGTTGCTGCTGCTTCATTGTTGCTCTATGGAACTTGAGAGCAGCAACAATTTCCCTCCTGGCCTCAGCCATGTTGAGGAGCCTCTCTTGGTAAGGTCTGCTTGTGTGGAGTCTCCTCCTCACTTGCTTTTTGGGTGGTGGTGGTGGTGATTGGTTCTCCTGTTGGATAGGATTATGATCAGGGGAGTGCTTGGGTTCCATTGGGTGGTGGTCTTTGGGTCTGGAGGAGGTGAGTTGTTTGACTAGGCTGCGGATGTAAGCCCCAGAGAGGTGAGGTTCCTCTTTGGGTTGCTTATGTTTCTCCACTTCCATGTTTTTGCATTGCTTGGAAGATGATCTGCTTCTCATCTTGATCACGCACTTTGTCTTTCTCTGTGTATCTAGGATTCTTTTTTCTTTTTTTTTAGGAAGGAAAGTACAGGAAACAGAGAGAGCAGTGGGGGCTGGTTTGTTTGCCGGATGGGAGAGTACTTGATGGTTGGGGATGCTATAAATAGACAACAAGACATTCTAGGATTTCTGTATTTGTTTTTGCTGGTTTTGGCAAAAGCTCTGGATTTCTTTTGTCCACCTTTTTTTTGTGGGTGTGATTTTTCATGGTTTTCTTTTATTATTTGGTTTTTTAACGGTTTAATATTCCTTTTTTTTCCAAAGGATATATAGATTACTGAGCAAATATGTATGTGTGCATGATCTAATTAAAATAACACACATTCCACAGTCTTACTATATACTCTCTTAAGAAATATATATATAAAAATATATGCTTTCAATTCAAATAGAATGTGCATTATTTTGTATAAAAAATATGTTTTATTAGTCAAGTATATCCTAATCAAAATGTGCATAATGAAAAATGGAATTACAAAAATGATTAAAGGTAACATTAATAATTTGCAAAAACTCTGTAAATAATAAAACAAAAGGATTAATCTTTCACTGCTTGTAATTCATGCACATTTTAACTAAGCATATTTCAACTACGTGGTGTATCCAGATGCATGCCGCGGCGTTGTGTACATGTGATACAAGAAAAAGTGTGCATATATGCGTCATAGACGTGTCCATATGCATGTCACGTTGAGCTCTCCCTCTGATGAACCCAACTAATAAAACAGATCATACATGCATGTACAATAATATACCATGCACATAAGAAAAATATAAAGGGTAAACATATAATAATTTCAATAATGTTGTCCTTGCAAGTTTGTACTCTTGGACCAGATCTCCCCCTAATTAAAACGTCAGCAATGGCCTGGCTATGGACTGACAAGAAGAATCTCCATTTATTTCTCCAGTCCCCTCCCCCTCTTTCTCACCCACCCCCTCTGTGCCTCTATTTCAATTTCTTCTTTTGAAATGAAAATAAACAAATGAATGAATACAGTAAAGTAAAACAACATTGCAAAGAAGACAGGGAACCTGGACCTTTCTGTCGAAGCAAATTCCACCCAAACAACATGTTGGTGGCAGCATTTCTCCATACCCACATCTCTCTCTCTCTCTCTCTCTCTTTGAAACTTTGCTTTTCACCTCCTTCTTTCCATCCAATCCATATGTTCTTCTGCTTTGCTTTTTAACTCTCATTGGAACTGCCAGGGGAAGCATGGCTGTGTTGTATGTATTATGGCAGGAATTCACTGTTAAGACTGTCAACAGTGAATATAAAGCCTAGAGAAAGTTGTCACTGTTGTAAACATTTATTGATTTTTTTTTTAATTTACAATTACTACTGCTGTTATCCCAGTGAAGTTTTTCTATTTATCAAGATCAAACTTTTCCCATTTTCATTTATAATTAACATATATTGGTCACCTGACAAATTTTTCTTCTGCTTCATAGAATATTCTTATTTTAATTAAAAAAAATGTTTGATTAAGTAACTGCTAAAATATAGGTGATGTTGTGTTTGAATACTTTTTTCATTTTTTGATAAAGATATTTTTTTCTAATAAAGATTGAAAATCAGCTAGCCACAAAATTTCACTTTTAATAAATCACTGAAAAAGTTGACCGATTTCCACCATAATAACCACAATTTATTCCTTAATTAAATAATTTTGATAATTAAGGGGACATATTAAATAATTACCAAATACACCTTAATCTCTTCTTGGCTTGTATTTGTTAATATAGTTAAGCATGCATACATTATCCATTCATAGTGTTGATTATACTCTTAATATTGGTTTTATCATGTAGGATCCCAGCTGAGGATTGAAGAAAGCCAAGTGTCATCTACAATCAAGTACGTCCATGAAAACTCTCAAATCTATAAACCAAGTATAACCTAAACAGGTGGCCTTGGCATAGAATTATTCCAAGTTTTTGTGATCTTTATTTACTCTAAAGTCTTGTTGTTTTTCCCTTTTCTTTTTATAAAAGAAATGTTTTAGTTTTTCGTATCTTTTTTTTTTTTTTTTTTGAAAGAATGATAGATATTGCTATCGTTTGTTTCTTTGAAGTTTCTCCAAAATCTCCAAAAAAATCTAAACATGAACTGAAATATCGATCAAGATACATACATGCATGAGCCGAACTCTGACTGCCTTACCAAGCAATGGAAAAAAAAATCTAAAACATGTAATTTTTTATTTTTAATGGGAATATAAGCCCTTGGTGGCCTTTCTTAATGATCATCTCCCATACTAACCTCATCCAATCTCACTGTGAAATATAAATTTGCTCATTCCACAGAATCATATATAGAGATGAAAAGTAAAAGGATTCAACAAAGAGTATAGATTGTGAGGAGGGGTGAGCTATAACATTATACATATGCATATTTTTTTGTAGATAAGCCTATATTTCAAAAAAAGAATATGAAAACTGACCTGCCTGAGGATAATATCAAAAGCATGCATGGATGGCTCTCTTCTGCAACAAACCTGTTCCCACCAATCCTTTCACCAACAGAGCTGTAAAAGACATAACATTTATATATATAAAAAAGACTTCAACGAATCGGAGAAGAACACGAGACCTCCATAAGAGAAAGGATAAACCTTCTCTCCTCAGTTTCTCTCTCCATCTGTTCTTGAATTCAAAGCCACCCCAAATGCTGGTTGGTCTTTTATTTTTTTAAACCTTGGTTACAAAAGTTATGTGAAACTTATATATATAGCTTGGTTAATAAATATACATGTATGGTCTAAATTTGACTGGACCCCAGAAAGAAGGGTTGGGGGGGATGAAAAAGAGATGAAGACAGGTCTGAGTTCACTGGGTTTGTTGTCGTCTCAGTAACTTGAGCTTTGCAGGCCTCTTTGTCTCTGTTCTCTCTCATAGTAACATGCATACTGTAAAAACAAAAAAAAACTCCTTTTTTGGCTTGATCATTGATGTCCCTGTATGAAGAAATGAGAGGGTAGATGGTAGTCATAAGTGCATTACATAAATAATGACAATTATGACACTAGCATTTGATGATTTCTTCTGTCACTGTGATGTATGAATGACTGCTTGGGATAGTGTTGGCTTCAGTTTTAATTGTCAAGTAAAATAGGCCAGGCAGGGTACTGTTTAGAGCAGTGAATGGAATAAATTAAGACTTATCAAATTTGATAAGTAGTATGAGTAGATTAAAATCGTTTAGGGTGTATTTGGCAACCATAAACAAACTAGATTAATTAAGGTCAAGTCTAATTTACCTGTTAATAATTAGAAAATTGAATAAATTGAGACTTATCAAATTTGATGACGGGTTTCTCTATGAAAATTGGTCAAGGCCATAAGCAATTAGTATCTTTTTAAAATGTTTTTGAATATTAAGGGCTCAATAAACAATGAGACGGATCATGATCTAACACTGAACATTGATAAAGATAAAATGCAGTCAGGATTATATCCATCTAGACTAATCAATGCTCGATAGGAGACTTACATGTGCCAAGAACTACTAAAAACTACTACAATCTCATTGTTAGACATATTAAAGTATTCACATATTCCGATGGCAACCAGTTTTTTTTTTTTTTTTTTTTTTACATCAATATTCTTGCACTGGATTTAAGCATTATACATGCAATTCAACGCATCGATTACAACCTATAATTTTGTGTCATATGTATGACTTACAGAGATTCCATGTAACTTTAACACAACGGAATTTTTTCCAGTGGCATCCACACCACGACTAAAGGAATATTGGTCTCACAAACAAAATGAGATCAAGTAACTTATGAAAAACCTAACATTAGTTAATAAAATATTGAATGCAAATAGTCATCTACAAACCATCATCAAGAAATTTAAAGAGGATTCAAACTTAGATCTATGAAAGCAAACACATTAAGAACCAACACCATATGATTAGGAGCTAATTATGGACGAGAACCTGTATTTAAATTGAAATCTCACACTAGAACAAACAAAAACCTACCTAGTCTCTAGGTAACAAACAAATACGTGCATTGCATGAGTAACAACCGCAAGCCGACCTGGTTTGAATATGCATAATTACTTTACTGCAAAGAAAAAATGGGACCAATATATATATATAATAATAATATTTGGTGTATAATAATATATTAAAGCCACCACCTCTGTTAAAGGCCAAATTTATATATACGTGTATGGTCCACTCAGATCATCCAATGAGAAAACCCTTCACACGTGGGAGCCAGCGAGGATGGGCAATGGAGATGGCCGTTGCAGGGGAAACTATTTAAAGAGATTAATAAGTAAATAAAAATAAAAATATAGAGGATTAAAAAAACATAAAATATGAATGAAACCTGTGTCTTTACATGCACATAAATATATTATAATTGATGATCTCATTTATTGGCCTAGGCTTGTTGTAGATGTGCAGCCTTTGTTTTAGGCTCAAATGTGAAGTCCCTTTCACCATAGCAAGGTGTGGTGGACCATCTGCTCAGTGTTTAACCACTACAGCCATTATACGTTAAATGGGTGCAGTAATTATTGAGTGATATGCACATGTGTGTGGACCATTTTTTTCTTATGTCCATTCAAATTCCACAACTACTAGCCTCCATGGAAGTAAATGACAGGGATCTTTTAAGGGGTGAACAGACAGTCTTACTAGCCAAGTTTTGGACAAAAGTTGTGTTTACACTTGTGGATGGTTTGGTACTAATTTGTGATCAAGTTTTTCACCCTCAGAATGGCATGAAATGAGAATATGTATAAAAAATATTATAGATAAACATTTTTAATCTCTTCTGAAATTGTTGTCTTGACTTATATTATCAAAACATAACTATTAAAATGAATATATATTTTTCCCCTCTTGGACCAACCGGGTAGTTAAGTGGGGACCAAATGGGTGGTCGTAACTAAAGTTTCTTTAGTTTTGACAGTCTCATTTTTTATTACTATCAACTTATTTAATTATTTATTAAATTAGAATATAAATAATGTCACATTTATTAAGATGAAATTCAGTAAATATTGGTTCCTATCATATATTGTTAGTTTTAAGAAACTAATAGGTGATTCATCATAATTCACATTTTTAACTACATATGAAATTTATAATAGTTTATATTCTATTTAAGTATCAATGTTACATTAACAACTAACTAAACCTGATAGGATGAAATATGCGACACACATGCATGGAAACTTATGTTGGTCAACATACGTGTCGGGCATGTGGTCTCGACACTGAATAAGTGATGGCTACGTATGTGTCCACATTACATGTCATAATATTTCTATGAACGGCCAAGGTGGCTTCACATTCCTCTTTTTTTAAATGATGTAACAGGGGAGATGCATGATGCATGCACTGAATGTTAATAGAGGATAGGCTGATGTTGCAACGGATGACGTGCTATGAAGAGTACCCTCTTCAATGAGTTGTGTCAATCCATTAATGAACAAACAAATGGTGAGAAGATCATGAGGACCATCCCCCTACTCCTAGGTACCACCGTACCCCTGCCCACAATGGAGATAATTAAATTAACCAATGAAAAATGCATGGGAGAAAAATATTAATGGCATCCAACTCAATTTAAATTATTATCAATTAAAAGTATTTAGACGACACACCTCGAATCACAATAGATATCTAATTTGATTTGATTTGTGTCAAATCAAACAACTTATCGTGATCCAAAGTGTATCGCGTTATTTTTAAAATACTGCAGTTAAAAGTGTTATGTGACACACTTTGAGTCACAATAGATAATCTAATTTAACTAGGTGTGTATCAAATCAAACAACTTACAACAATACACATTAAGTCACATTAGACACTTCAGATAATTGAGTTTGTGTCAAACTGGTTGGTGGGATGCGTGTCTAAAATAAAAACTAGTTACATGTTTTTAATTTTCATTGGGTTGGGGGAGCATTTAGGTTGGTGGTAATAAATTGGCTCGGAGTAGATTCCACATGTGTTCTCTCTCCACGTCCTTCAGTAATTTCGATAAGGTTTTACTGAATTAAATATCATCTAAAATCAAAATCAAATATCATCAATTTTGATTTTTATCAATCAAAATAAAAATGGATTTTATACATGTATGATCACTCTGATTTCAGTTGGTTAGACAGAAACGGTGTTCCCAAAAAAAAAAAAAATTAAATTAAATAACGTGACGAGGTGTCACACATAAGAATCTCATTTACATGCTTCATGGAGTTGGTTGTATATCAGAAGCACCCTTTGTTGTGGATAACATATGTCACGAACACTGATACACTCAGTCCATTTTGTAATTTGTTTTGCAGTCCATATGTTATAATAACATAATATATACTGCATTATTATAGTGTATGACGTAATTTTTTTTTTATCATTTTTTAACTTAAAAAAATACCATGTATTTCAATATTTTTCCATTTTATATAATAACATGCACTTTCATTGTAGAGTATATGATTTTTAAAAAAAGAAAATCGATGTGAACTGCAATTGAGGTCAATCCATGTTGTTCCCTTCTATTGCTCAACAATTTTAATGGACTTGTGTTACATTGAGGTAATATATATATGAGAATGGAAAATGTTACACTGAAAGTCCATTTATAATAATAAAAAAATTGTTCATATTCTTATTCTTTAAAAAATTCTCATGTGCACTTTTATAAAATGTTAAATACATATTTTAGTAAATTAAATAGTATGATTTATATATAAAAAATGTAAAAAAAATTTCAAAAGCACCCGCCTTCTAAGATTTTCTGATCAATATTTTACTACTTGTACATTCTTTCAGTGATGGGCACATCTATCCTCACAATCATTTACCTAATAATACTAACAAAAAAAAAACAAAAAAAACACACATATAAATTTAATTTGAACATCACTAATCCCACAAATCATTCGACGGTCGTCCTGTCAACATTCCTGTATAACAATCGACAGTTGATCTGTCAACCTTTATTTAATAAATTCGACAGTCACTTTGTCAACCTTACTTTACAACATTCGACAGTCTCTCTGTCAACCTTTATTTATAAACTTTCAACAATTTTGTCAACCTTCATTTACAACTTTTGACAGTTAGTCTGTCGACCTAGGAGAGATTGTTCGACCTTCACAGTGTCGAATCGAATATTTTTAAAAAAAAAAAAACTTAAGACACATTCGACCACATTCAACATTCATTGTACATAAAAATATCAACACATTCACATTACATTCAACACTCACATTACAATCACTACATGACCACAAATAAAAACAGTTGAACCAGAAGCAACAACTAATTCTTTCAACCTTCTTGTATTTACATACAAAGATATTGTAGAAAATAAAAACCAATCAATCAAATCTGCATTATCTAATCTAAAACCAAAATCTCACATTAAATAGACATTTTTTAAAAAACTCCACCTATCTCAAAATCTTCACACCTTGAGTTTTTGTAAAATCTTACAATTAAATAACCATACCCATTAACCCAATCCTCACAAAGCTATAAACAATTGATTATTTTACTTTATATTTAATGTTGAATGTGGGTAAATGTGTCTTAGGTTTTCTTTTGAAAAAATATTCGGTTCAACACTGTTAAGGTCGAAAGTTGTAAAGAAAAGTTGACAGAGATTCTGTCGAAGGTTGTAAAAGAAGGTTAACGGTGCTTCTGTCGAAATTTGTAAATGAAGGTTGACAGAGATATTGTCGAATGTTGCAAAGTAAGGTTGACAGAGTGATTGTCAAATTTACTAAATAAAAGTTGACGGACCAACTGTCGATTGTTCTAAAGAAATGTTGATAAATCGTCCGTCGAATAGTTGGTGGGATTAGTGATGTTCAAATTAAATTTATAAATATTTTTTGTTGGTGTTATTAGGCAAATGGTTGGTGTGAGTAGACATGCCCTTCAGTGATTGCTAGGTCCTGAGATGTTTTGCCCTCAATATAGTAGGGCCATGTGATCTTCAAAGAAAAAATCATAACCTAAAGAATTTGGATAATTTTTAAAAATAAAAAACAAAATTTGTTTTTTAACAAAAATTATCTTTGTATTCTACTTATGTTTCACTGATTGTTAATTCTACTTCCTATTGTTTTTATTAAACATTATCTATTTACTTAATTTGTTGCTTTAATTTTTCTCTAACAATTCAAATATAAATCCCAAGATTTGTGGAGCTTTTTTGTTGTTGTATTCCCTTTTTAAAGAAAATCTGATGTCCTTTCACCTGTTACTTTTTAGATTTTCCGATTTTTTTTCCTTTTTGTTTTTATTTTCTGTTTGTTCTATTTATTTATTTTTAAAAAATATATATTTTATATTTCTATCCCTTTGTCATTTTTACAGTGCAAAATGCAATTATATATACCTTGTAAGCCTCATCTACTTATTAATATTGAAGTATATACTTCGTCGGAAATTTTTACATTTTCATAGATGATATCATTTAATTCATTTGAGTAATATTTTATTTTTTATAAATGTACATACTTTAATTAAATGAGATATATAATTTAAAAAAAATATATGATGTTCATTTTTCATACTATAAATGAACTACATGTAACATTTTCCTTATATACAGTGGGTTTGACTCATAAATTGGATATTCAAGGAACCCCACTTTTGAGAAAAGGCAGAAAGGGGGAGGATGTATATTGTGGTGGGTATGGCACAAAAATACACACAAACACCCTCGCCCCTCTTTTGGAAAATGTTGCACACCATTTGCAATTCAAAAGACAGACCATACATAATTTTATTTTAAAAATCATATACCTCATATAATTACTATATATAATATTATAAAATATGAATTATATATTTCAATGAATTGAATAATATCATTTATAAAAAAAAGATAAAAAATTTCAACAAAAT